>JAXGGS010105535.1:9003-21984 GCA_035585475.1 Armandia brevis | reverse complement strand
GCGTCACAATCACTGCGTATTTCGATATGAATTGAATTTAAACTATGTGACTCCCTGGGCTTGTCACTTGTTGAGGGGCATGTGTTCCTTGTAAGGTTCACTGTCACTGACAACGGAGTGACATCTGTCATTGGACTTAAACCCAACCGTCTGATTCCCAGAAAAGCCAGAAAACATTTGAATGTGTGGCCTCTAAAACATTAAAACCACATGACAGATATTCCTCAGATTTATTAATCCATGAAAAAAATCACCATATCACACATGACTACCACTTCCCCTTGTGTATAAAAAACAGATGCTAAATAAAACTAAATCATCGAGAATGCGGATATTCCGTCAGTAATTAAATAAGTTTTAAAAATGACGAAGGAAATATGACTAAATCATTGCTTATACTTTATATTTGAAAGAGCTTAAGATGTCATACGATTAAACTGCACGTGAGCCCTGTCAGATCCGACCACAGGGCATTATGGGTAAATAAACACATTCCCATGGTGCTCCTGAGCACGCTGTGGCTGCCCATTGATGCACTCAGATCATTCCCCATGTGTCACCGCCGGGCATATAATCATACAGCCCACGTCTTTAAGTACCGAACACTAATTCACCTCGGAATCTTCAGCATTGCCCCGCTATAATCTTACATATCACTCGTGTAGTTATGTAAATGCTTATCGCTCACATCGGGAAAAACTGGATGAATTATCTGCCAGGTTTACCGGTTTCCCAATAACTTTTCTCATCATCTGCTTATGAGTGCCAGTGAAGAATACACATTTTATTTATTTTCCGCGTGGTTTTTTTAACGTGTTTATGATGTCGGATCGAGGATAAGTTTTGTCGCCAGACTACCTGGTTGGTGAGATGATGGAGTTGATGACTTACATGGGGTGCCATGATACGAGCCCCAGCGCCCTGGCACTTATCTTGCCATTTTTTACAAAGGCAATTGCTTATCTCCCATTTCTTGATGTGAAATGTGCATTTCTGATGATGCCAGGTCGTATAGTATCAAAGCTACAGCCGGCAAACTGGCAGGTCAAACGAATGATTTGGGGGCTGGCTGCCGAGCAGTCATCCCCCGAACGAGGTGGTACGTACGGCCTACAAGACGGAGCTACGGATGAGTAATGCCCTGGTGGAGTGTTATAAGCATTGCTGTAATTCCAATTTGATATCAACGCTGTATGTATGTTTCAGGGTCAGCGGGAAGATGATAAAACTTAACCACGTTTCGGTGATCCACGACTTGAGATTGCCGTGTTATTGATGGTCTATCAGTGTGTATCTCAACACATCAAAGCCAGCGGGCGATATGAGCAGATATCAACCTCGCATATGCATCCTCCACCATTTATTTTTATATTTATCATTGTGTGACTACCGCCAATAACCTAGAAATGTGAAATAGCTGGCGGGTCGGCCCCGGGCGTGTTTCGCCAAGCAAGACACCGTCGCCGTTTGATCGGGCCCGTGCGATCGCCGCCCGGAAGCCGGGACTGGACACCGAGCAAAACCCAATCAAAAAACATTAAAACTGGCGGGAGGTGTGCTCCAGACCACGGCACATCCTCATCATCAGATGTATTTGTTTTATCCGCGGATAGATACAAACTGAGGTGACCTTCTGATGGACATCTTACTGCCAGATCTCACTGTATCAACCACAAATCCAGCTCCCTATCCAATAAAGTATGAATAGATACACCGCTACCATTCTCCCCAAAGCACCAGCCCGCTGGTTGCCATGACGGTGGTTCAGTTTCCATGGCAGTGGCTACAGAGTGAGCGCCCACCTGATTGTAGCACCTGGAGGATGGAGAGATGGAGGGGGTGCGACTAGACTGACGCCACCGCAGACTCCTAAGAATAATTGCGTGCCCACATCTGACCTGATGTTAACCTATACAAATGTGAGTATAAATTAGAAGCAGATGGAGAGCATCTCAGATCGGGATAGGATGTCCGATCTGTCGGTGGCTAGTAACCAAGGTAACTCGGTAACATCGGTGTTGAGGAGGACAGGCGGCCGATACTTCAAATACTAAGTCGAACTGGACTGTATCCAGAAATGAAATATCTCTTAAGCCGGATTCACCGTATGTTGTATATGACTAAAGCCACTGTTCATATGACTGTATGATGCACAAGGATGCAAACAGACAAATAAAGATATTGTAATACGAAAAGTGGAACAAAACGTTGCATAACAAGTTTTCACGTATGTCACCTCGGGAGCGTTATGGCGCATTTGCCACAGTATAGCGCAGTATTTATGGGCATAACTCGGGTCTTTTCCTGTGAATTTAATCCTATTTCGGAGGCTGTGGACATTACAGCTGTAAATGATAGTAATTTACCACCCGGAATTGCCTTTGTTACATCTTACTTTAGAATCATAACATGATAATTTCAGCAAATAAAGCACTCTAAATTGGTGTAAAAAATGCCCTGACATATCTAGATGGGGGTTCTTCAGGCTAGAAGGGTGATGGGGTGGGGCTAAATGCACGGGGGCCATCGCTGAGCACACAAGGGGCATATCAAGCGCAAGTAACGCCTCGAAACTCTGCATCAGCATCCTTAATGGCTTCGTCAGGCGGCCGAGAGAAATTCCTCTCCTGAAGTTTTTCATGCGGATTTAGCCTCGGACTTGCTGGGCGGATGATCGCCAATTCTCGGAGGGTTATCAGCTGTATTATGTGCCCATTTGTTTATACATTCAGAGCGGATAACTTGATTAGAATGCAAATGGCCGCCCAAGTAATCGTGGTGAGACAAGTCCGAGGGGAAATCGGGCTGATGTCTGCCCGCCTGCCTGGCATTTCCCGAGCGCCGGGCCCCCGAACATTTCCATGATTGTCAATGCTGTAAATAGGGCGTTCGTCGAGCGGGGACCGAGACCAGGATATCATGCAATGATAAACATGATGAGAGAACGGGCTCGCCTAATCGTTGAAATGTGCCCGCTGATGGCCCGGGCAGGAATCACCAAGTGCTGATTGTCTCAGCAACCGACGGCGATGTAAATCGTTCTCAGGACAGGGCAAAGCGGGTCAAACTTCTCATTGTCCGATACAGGGAATGAGTGCTGCAATTACCAACGAGGGCCCTGGTTCTATAACCAATCCGGCCGCCACCAGGCCACCCCTCCCCCCTCTCCCCACCCCCGGGCTTGTCTAGGTCACGTCCCTCCCTCATGCCCAGCCCCACTCCTCCAGTAGATAACCCGCTAGAACTATGTGATTTGGCCACCGTCGTGATTTTAGGTCTATTAAAGACCCGCATTAAGCAATCAGGGCGCCCGTAAAGCAGGATTTTCTACAATACATATTATACCTGTCAGTGCAAGGCCCCCCGGAGGCCCATCGGAACTCCCTCATGATCGCTCCCGCCGAATGAATTCGCCAAATCTCCCCATCACCGATCGACCGAGGACCAATTAAACGCAATTTGACCTCCCCAGACGAAGAGTTCGCCTGAAAAAATGGCCGACGCATACGAGACAAATATGCAATAATGTAGATTTAATGCTAGAGTAACTGGCGTTGATGTTGCCGAGTAGAGGGATGGGGCAAGTTTGCCCAACATGGCCCATGCCCCAACGTCTATGGGCTCCCGGGCAATCAGCTCGAAACAATCAACTTATAATCGGTGCATCAGTAAAAATTTACAACCTGGCCGGCGAGCAAATCTTTAAGGTGGCGTGGCCTCTAACTACTGCAGATTCTGCAGCTGAAATCTTCGGCTTTGCATCTCATGTCATCGATTAATCATTACGGTTTCTATCCTGTACGAGTGATTGCCCAGATGGAATGTCTGATTCACCATCATTACCACCTTACATCATTAGCGCGTCCTCTTCCATCCCGTCTTAACCTTCCTCATCCTCCTAATCAAGCTTAATGCTGCCCTCCTCATTCCCCACACCAGCCACAATCAAGCTTAATGCGCACATTTCATGACGCCAATCTTACATTATTGCATCAAAGACATTTCTAATGAGAGCGAATGGTTTCCAGATCCTTCCTGCGCAAAAAACAAGGCAGCAGATCTCTGTAATCGGCGATTATCCCTTCACAAGTCGAGATAAATCCTTGATCTCCCCACGCCGCTTGTCAGTGATCTGAGTTACCAGCCTCTGCCTTTTTATAATCAACAATATAAATAAAACTGTGGATGGCAATTTCTGTCACAAATGGTTCAGCTGGTTTTTTTTATTGTTATTGTGCGATGCTGAAAAGCCTAACGCTGTTGCTCAGCTCTTTAAGCCCTACCCTAGCTAGATTCTGGGTGAATTGTGCCCCCGCTGACAACAATCTCGTTTTATTCTCGCTTTATCTGACGGGATGTGACAGAATTACCATGTTTTATATCGACGCATTCACTCCCCATCACCCCAGCCGCCGATCTTCATGCCACCACGGGAGCCCCGAGTCAGGGATTAAGTACATCACCCACTTAATCTGACGCAAAACAATGGGATCACCATTAAGCCGCATACCTCCATTAATCCCTCAGCAGCGGTTAATCGCGGCAGCAGCAGCAGCTGAAGACGATGTGATGCTGCATTAAAGGCACCGTGCTGCCTCTTAAAAGCCCAAGAAACACACCAGACCATCTGCCCGCCGCATACAACAACGACGCACTTAGAATAACACACATTATTGGCCATAATTTTATAATATCAGCCAATCGCGCAAGCATCTAATGGAAGTACGCCACTAATCATATCATTGCATTAAAGGTTTAAAATAAGTGGGTGAAATTTGCGTTTGCCCAGAACGTGCTGTCTATTTGGTTGATTGTTATCGAGAATAAAATCAGGAACACGTAAAACACGTGTAGAAATGTGACTGCTGTCATATAGGGGTTACGTCTACAGGGTGGCAACTTAGATATGTCACTTTACCAATGCGATCGTGCATCGCAGCGAATTTGGTCAGAGAAAACTGCTCATCTTCCCCGTCCATACACAATGAGAAAAATTGAAGGTAATAATACATGTATTTTTGTCACAATTTTATATACCAACATTTACACAATTTTGAGGTACACAATAGGACCCCCCGTTGGATATCTTCCAGCTCGCCACAGGTGAGACCTCAGGTAAGTTGTTATTCTCCTCTACCTGTCCCTGTCACAGGTGAGGTAATGAGCCGAGACACGCATACAATCACCTGCCACAAAATAATCCCCACTCTAATTCTCTAATTGATTCTAACAACATTTTGATACAGTTGTGATGGTGGTTTGAAGCGCGCCATTGTTGCCGGCTGATTTCGCCGGGATTGCGGGTAATTTAGCCTCGGGTAAAGGTAATTCGGAGCGTTCCTCGGTCAATATCAGTAATAGCGCTGTCTTAGGGGACAATTTCGTCGGTGGCATCTGATGGGCAAATTGTGTATCGGGCAATTTGCGATCGGCAATTTGCGGGAGATGGCTAAATTTGAGCCGATTTCGGGTAAATCCCATATAATGGCCATTGTGAGAAATGGAGTAAATTGCTTTATCAGATAAATTTAGCGGATAGGGAAAAGGTGCATGTTGATATGTATCTAATAAGGTGATTTTATGAGGCACCCACAAAAGGTTCGTTGCGATCTGAGGCGATATCAAAGGGAATCCCGCCATAAAACAACCCTTAAAATATGGAAGATGACACGTGAAAGCCATGAATACGACATCGGTGGGAAACTTGTCCCTAATAAAGGAAAACAAATTTGAAATTGCCCTGGTCATGGACACGACAATACGGGCATTTATAGCCATTTATTCCGCGTAATGTACTTATCAATAGGTGAAGGTATTCAATCAGGCGGCCTCTGTCATCAAATCAACAGTTTTCAGTAACTTAAAGACGTCCTGATAGCGAACGTTAGCTTAGAGTTACAAACGCGTCTTGTGCGTTGCAGTGCAAAGTAATTTATCAACGTGATTTTCGGCCGATACAAGGCCCGAGACACTGATATTAATTTGTCAGGTGAGGCACACTAATTACTGTCAGATGACAAAAGACCGGCAAAAGAGAAGACAATTCAAACACATTGACACCTAGGGTGACTTATAGCATCTACAGCATCCCTGGCGGGTTAAATAGCCAGTACACAGAAGATAACGTCTTTTTTTTCTCATCTAAATCACGCATTGTCCTTCCTCGGTCCCATCCGCATAACCCCTAGAAGCGATGATTTAATGTTTTATTCGGCATCCTCAATTCGCCAGGTGATACGAGATGTAATCAAAGATCAAACTGTTTAATCACGGCGATTCTCAGGTAAGAATCACCGCGAGAATAACCGGGCTATTGTTTTCGCTGCGGATATCCAGCTCGTCGGCGGATCTCGATGAATACCTCGCTGCCCGGCGGCGACTTAACCGCTCTGAAGTGCCTTGTTCGGCCATCATTAATATAAAGACCCGTCTCTTTATTTACAGGCAGAGGAGTCAAGACCTCGCCGTCATTATAGTCCACCTGTTGGACAAATAATCAGCGAAATGAGCGACATTGCCATCGGGGGATTGAGACCGATAGCCATGAAGGCCGACTTGTGACCCGCCGCTGAATCGATCATGGACCTCGGCCGCGTCTAATACTCGCTTGTTATCAAATTCTTGGCTCATGTGACAGAGCCGGAGAAGATTATATCCTTCAGATGCCACTGTAATTGTCGTCGGATGATGCAAGCCTGTCATACGCGCTTGATTTAAAGTCGGCGAGGTTGGCCGGCACCAGCTTCGCGTCTCCATCGCGAGTTTTTTAACCGCCGCTCGGAGGGGGAGTAAAAACTAAAATAATAGAGAGGGGTGATTTGATGATTTTCAGCGTTGATTAAAGATCGTTCGAGGACAAAAAGGTGGGTTGCGTTACAATGCGCTCCCCCATCTCCTGATGCGTTGGTACCAGGCACATTACAGCCGGATGGCATGTCATATGCACATTATCCGCCGAAAAAAACCCACACAAATATATCCACCATTGCCTATCTGTGATCAGGAGTGTGAAAGAAAATATTCTTTGACTATCAAAAATGTTCTATTCACCGTTCTTTTTCAAATTGTGCCCTGAGTTGGAACAATAAAATTGACTGTTTTCCGCGATAAAGGAATATGAATTTGCGATAGCGTGCAAGTTTAACTTTTATCGGTAAAACTGAGCGCCTGAATAAAGCGTAATAGACAAACTGTCATAATTGTGGCGTGGAATTATTTCATATTTATGCGCTACCTGGGTGAAGGTTAGCGATGCCCTGGATATGGGGACGTTTAATTCGCTCTAACCCAGGTTGATTATACCTTGGGCCGGAGAATTATACTCAACCCTGCAATTACATGGCCTATGAAAATACTGGCAATATTATCTTATAATATACATCTCGTATAATTTTACCTTTCTTTTACAGGGTATAAATTGCTGAGGGTATAAAAAGCAATAAAACGACACAAAACTACTCGAATCATACTTGAATTTCACAGATGGGTGCAGCTTTTCTACATCTCGCCATTACATTCCTTGTTATTACGGGGCGAGTTGTGATTCAAGGCGACTCGAAACCTTTTCACGATTAAATTTTAATCATCGTCGTTTTCAGTGACGCAAATGTGGCATAGTTTTCATTCTTTTATGATTATGCGTCTACCATTCGTCATCTCCGCTTGCAGCGTTTTTTACATGGCCTGATCTCGACACACAAAAAAGGGAGGTGCAATTTTGGGCATATCGCGACAGCGCCACTTGGGCCTGCCAATATAATTATAAGTGGTGGACGAGAAGATTGCACGACACAAGAATAAGATCATGTCACAGGCTAGGAAACGGTTAATTTTGGGCAATTGTCATCGTAACGCCGGGGCACACGACAATCAAATGGCGACACACCAAGCAGAACACACATATTTAGCCATATGACGCGGTATTATGGCGTGTTGGCAAAGTTTTACATTTCTATAGTCGCAATTAGTCGAACCTGTTTCCCATTTTCGCTTCATGCAAGCATCAAAGTGAAATAATATGGCGCAAAGTCAATAAAACGTAAATTTTATGGCCACGTTCTCCGGTCGCATTGGCCGGGAACACGAAAAGGTAAGAACCACAAAAGCCACAAAAAAGATGACAAAAATTCCACGAACGTGCCACGCTTACCTCTCTTTTGCATAAACGAGAACAGGTCGTCCAGAAATTCCCTTCTCTTCGGATCGTCCGATAGTTCATATAACTGCAAATAAAAGAAATCATATTCATATTATCGCATGGTATTTACCAAACAGATGTTCATTATATGAATGCATAATTCTGCATATAAAATACAATTACATTTTCAATGCAAGAATCTATTACTTGTTGCATTGTCAGGCTCAATTGAGGGACGTCTACCTCAGTGGACACAAAGGCCGGGTTATGATTATTTCAAGCAATGATATTTTTGAATAGCATCATCGTGATATGCATGCAAAGATTCGCTCCAAATAGGGCAGTTTTACGCTTTCATGTGATAATCAAAGAAAATCCCATCTAAAATGATCTTATCTAAACGGCGATACAGTATCAAAAGACCAGCCATCTCTTTCTCCCGAACAATTACCCCCCGAATAAGCATCTTGATCTTGTTCAATGAGCGATATTATTGGTCTGAAACAATGCGGCGGTCTGCATTTCCCAAAGATCAAACCATCAGATACGAGGCAAAGGAGGATGCGCCGAGGCCATTTCGCGTGTTGTCCATTTGCGGCCATTTCCTCTGAGCCGGCACTGGGAAACGTGATATGATATTCCCTTTCATGTAGAGAATAGTAGCATAATAAGACGTATTGTGCGGGGCTCTAAGAGGCATCATTTGATATGGCACGGAGTATTGTTATGGCCATTGGCTGCCGCCTCTTATGGCTTCTCCCTTCAGCTTAAACTCTTACGAAAGATCAAATGATTCCATCCGCGTCTTTGTCGATCTGATCTCTCATTATGAGCCGGACCATATTTGGCCTTTTCGATAGTCTCCAATATCAAAGTTCAATTAGCTGTGTGATTTTTTTGTGCGCCAGGCTAATCCGTAGCACGAACGCCCGAGGGAGTGGGGGATCATCGGACAAACAAGACGGCATTTATTCTTCCCCTGGGCAACCTGTCTCATCACTCCTAAACAATCAAACATCTGCTTTAAGAATTGAAAATCTCATTTCTTAATTGTAAAATTTGGAACTCGGACGTAATTGGCAAATTGAAATATGCGTCTATCGCCGACGGGCTGAATTACTCGGTGAAAACGATACAAAAGACAATCACGCTGATATCCCGACATCGCAAAAACTCCTGACCTCATGTGAAAAATGCGGCGAGTGTATAATTTGAAATCATACATCGGAAATGATTTCTACCCGTGATTCATGACACTAGAAATGTCACCGATAAACATAGAAGTTTAAAAAGTTGTAAAGTAACCGATACCGCCTGGTGGGGAGGCTCCTGCGTGGATTATTACAGAGGCGGGTTGTGTATGATGATGAATGCGCATTAATTATCGCGGGGGGCATCAGAGAGCCCCGATCTGGCCGCAGACTCGGCGAGGGACAATGCCCGGGGGTGTAGGGTGACATAGCCCCGGGGAGGGGGTGGTAACTGTCCCTCCTTGTGAACAAGGCGAGGGTGGAGAGGAATAAGGATATCACCTAGCCCTGTCCTGACCACAGGCGGAGCATCAACTGACAGTGTAACCAACAATACAGCCTCTGTCACCAGGCTCTGTCACAACAACCACCACACGCGTCTTCATTATCACAGATAACTCGATACAACAAATATCACCTCTCATTAATATCTACATTATACCAAGCACCTGGTTTGTAACGTATCCGTAATTAAGAGTTGGATATTATCCTCATTTAACCAGGAGCGTTGTTCTGTATTCTGATCTATTAACTTCTGCCACCACCCATCAAAACCTCTAAGATACCCATTTAAATCTCTGTCAAACTCATTATTAAAGCATAAAGAGCATTACAGAGCATTAAGATCTTCTTTAAATCGACCACATTTCATTATCTTGCATTGTGCGGTGACTTTTACGCGATGGTGTCGATGCCACAAAGAGGGAGACGAGAGAATTGAATTAGCCCATATTGAGATGATGAGAAGACAAAGCCCTCCGCCAGCATCCCCTACGGGGTCCTGCTGGGCATCCCTGCTCCACCCGTGTATCACCTGTAGCCCACCTGTAGATGAGGGGACACTGATTGGAGGTGTGATGTCCACGACCAGGTACGACTGGACACCTGGACACATCCGACCGATCAGGTTTAACCGGGCAGGCTTATCAACGGCGATATCAAACTTAATCAAATCATCTCGTCAAGCCAACTCCACAGGTTCGCATGGTAACAATACCGTACCTGTCCATCAATCACACGCCACAAAGGCACCGACAGGTACAGTATATAACAGGTAACTTATCTGAGGGGCATCAACGGTCACTCTCCGCATAATCACAAACAATGGTTAAGCATTAGAGGGGCATGTTATAAAACGAGCTGTAGATTTGAATCTGGAGAGCTGCTGTGATGTCTCTATAATATAAATCACAGATTGTTGTCTGCCAGCGTGTAAAGTATGCGCGGTGTCGGGAGCTGTCGCAGAGGCTGGGATCCTGTCAGATTTCGTGTCACTACAACTTTGTTATTTACCACCTTACATGGCGAGGTAAAAAACAGAAACAAGCACATTACATCAGGCTTGGTTACGCTGTGCGTGTAGACTCGAGAAGTCAGCTGGTGTCAAGAGCTACTTCTCACCAACGCAAAACATCACCTCGTGTAAATTATGACGGGGTTTGATTTCAAAATAAAGTTCTCGCGTCTGGGAACTTTGTATTAATATTTTTGTGTGGTTTGGTGTTATTTACAGCCGAGGGCTCGTCCCTTCGCTAACTGACAGGTTCAGTTACACACCGGCTACCTCTGACCATCATCATTCTAACCAATTATCTTACAATCCCCTAATTATCTTACAATCCGCGTCCCTGTCTGAATCATCTGAGGAAATTATTTCATTCCTGCCCGGCGAGGCTTCCAACTCGGCTCGGCGATGACAATATGGCGATTTCTCATCTTTAATGCCAGTGAAAGCCCCCGCTATTGTACAGGTGGCGATATCAAGTGTTCCCCGTCCGATTATAAACCAACAATGCAACCGTCTTTCAATGTCGCTATGATTTATTTCTATGAGTAATTATACACTTGAAGGTATCATAATAGAGCGTGGCCTGCCCCTATCTGGTTTGATGGAGGGTTCGGTCGTGTAGCGCCAGGGCGACTTGAGACGGGCATAAATTCGCGATAAATCGCACCCTCCGACACTAATATCACGTGGAACGTATCAAAAATCAAAGCGAACCACCACTTATACTGACAAACCTTCGCCTACGACCTCTCCTTTATATCAAAATGAAAGCTACAAATTGCCAACATGTAATTTCCTAATTCGGAACAAGCTGCACGGAGCCTCGGCGCGGCTCGCTGAGAATGATGTATCATTGTGTCTCTATTAAACAGATACCCGCAATAAAAACGCGCCGAAATTCAATATGAAAACGTGAATCGCCCCGTCGGAGAAAGGTGAGTCGGTCTATTGATGACGGGCACCACAATAAAACATCGGTGATGACTCGAACCTGGTACGCCAAGGAAAAATCCGCCGTGCGAGGGGTGTAGGTTTTCTTTGATATCAGTTTTATATCGCAATCTCGCATAAATCATACCCAATCCTAATTTTCACCGATACATTTGATACCGTTTGAAAGCGACACGCTCAAAGGCCGAGGCGTGAGACGCGGAATTAGTGCGTCCTGATTGGGATATGAAATCAAGCGTCATCAAGGCGATATCAAAGACGAGCTTCCGTACCAGACACAGAGATGCTGGGAGTGACAGGGCAGAGATAGAGATCTACCCGTAATCATCATGCAATCATTATAACCGCACCAACAAAAGGTAACCTGTCTTTACACTCTCTATATAAGGTGTATATCAGTAAAAGGGAAAACACTCGTATGAATCATCCAGTGCTACATGATGCTGTGTTAAACTTGTCACCTTCATGTCAAGTATCTACAGTCTACCTCGTATGGTTAACGTTTTATGACATGTAACATTTACAAGAGGGACAGGAGCCAGCTGACAAGAATCCAGTCTCCAGTTTAATTTCTTTATTAGGATTTGCTTGTTGGATTTGTCAACAGCCTCACGGCCATGCGTCTTGACCTTCCCACTCGAAGACGTTTCGATTTCAAACGAATTCAATCAGAAGTTAAACACAGTCCAGATTTCCCCTTGTCAATGAAGCCCCGATTTCATTTCATCATTCAATGATCGTTACAAAGAAAGCCAAACAGAGGCACCCATGCAGTCTCGATATCGCCGACCACCGATATCTAAATAGATACATTCCCTGGCTGTCAGTCGGTGATTTGCGAACACATCTCTCCGAGACGGCTATAAAATGGAAGAAAAATACCCAGATCAAAGTGGCTGAGGCTGTGAGGGAAACCTGAGGAGGCGTGGTCTGGTTTACCCGCGCCCGGCAGAGGAGCGTGGAGCCGGAGCTGTCAGCTCGAATCTTCCTCCTCCCCTCGTACAAGAGCTCCAGATCCAAGCAGCCCAGAGACTGGCGACTCCCCCCCACATCCTCATCATTAATATCTATTATGATGCAGCAGCGCTCGCGCCTCGGGGGGCGCTCTGCCCCGAACAGACCTCCCCGTCCCCCGTCAGTCTGAGGCGAAGTAGCAATCGCCGATCACTGCCTTTGTTTTTAATTAATCTATAATGAAATGTGTGCCCGCTGTAATTGACATGACACCCCGACAGAAGCTGATCTCCTGTCGTCATGCTATGGGGGGCCGGAGTCTGGGCCGCACGGTCCCGGGGATTGCGGGAAGCGACGACAGGCCGAGGAGAGACGCGCAATATCATAACCCGAGTCTGGCG
>JAXGGS010105424.1:4923-20025 GCA_035585475.1 Armandia brevis | reverse complement strand
TGGCGTCGTGTTATAGGCTCGAGGGGCACCTGATTTAAACCAAGAAAATATATTTTTTTCAAACACTTTTTGTTTCTTTTACAGTAAGAAATTTAAAGAGGATATAACAAACCGCGCACATGTTATATCTATAACGAATGTTGAGCTTGTTTTGAGTTTGTTTTCAGCAAGAGCGGTATAAGTTCCACTTTGTTCACAATCTACAGACTCGAGTGTATGGACTCCATCTGTTACTGGCGTTAATTCCGTCCCGTCGTTAGAGAGAATAGAAAGAGAAGGCTGAGGTCTCCCATCAGCAGAACAGGTTATAGTCACATCGTGTCCTTCTCCTCCAGCAATAGGGCCAGGCGGGTTCACGGTACACGTGGGGTCGCGCAAGTCTGTAATATTTCAATTATACATCAACACAAGCCCAAGGTAACAATTCAGCTTCGATTTAACAATTCCCTGATCAGACTGATGCAATACTTTGAAATGGACAAATACCTGACCGGCCATTCTGTATTCATATAAACTGTTTAAAGTAATTCAGTGATATTCAATAATAAAGTGACTATTCTAATAAAAAATCATGATAACTCACATTGCACGAACAAATCTACCGATTTCACCTTTTCTCCGTGATCATTTTTCGCATCACATTTATATGTTCCATGATCTGAAGCCGCTGTCCCGGTAAATCTAAGATCAACAGAATCCTGGCCAGAGTCAATGTAGTTACCGGAATTGTCTCTCCAGGTAAGAGTACATGATGGGCTACACCTGGCACTACAGGTAAAACTAGCCTCATCTCCCTCAAACACGGTTAGTTGTGCAGGTTCAGCAGACATCGTAAACGGTCCGTCTAGAAATAGCAATTTTTATAGATTTTTAATTTGGTAACCATGTAGACGATGCGAAGATGGTAGCAATATAGTAAATACACGATGTATGTTTGTACCATTGTTAGACCATGTGAATGAAAAAATGTTTCTTGATATTAAATTGTATGTACTGTCGTTCATATAATGGACTTACATTTGACAGTCAGGTCGATCTCAGCGGACGCTTTATTCCCGTTACTCTCAGCTGTGCACGTGTATTCCCCGCCAGCGTCTTCTCTATCCGTGTAATCGAACCCAGGATCCCATGAGACAATGCTGTCTGTCCTCGTAAATCCGGATATTGGTGTAGGAGTGTTCCCAATCAATAAAACATTGGGAATATAATTACCTTTCGTGTCGGTCCATGTGATAGACGCCTCAGGGTGAGACTCGAATTCACATCTCATCTCCAGACTAGCATTTGTTGTGACGGTAATACTATGCGCAGGATTGGTCGGCACTGTTCTCCTTACGCCTGACAGAGCATGATGTAATAGAAACATTATTATTTTATATTGGGACGACTTGTCTCTCTTATCAATCAAATTTTGATGTCCGTAATTATTATCTGAGTCGTATGTTTATACATGCATTGAAGAATGTCGCTGCCTCGGCCATGGCTACTCACCAGAAGTAGTAACTGTAACAGTAGCAGATCCCCCATCCCCTTCGGTGTTTCGGGGGATACATTTATATTTATGCACACCAAGTGAAGGATCAGTTATCTCACAGCTTCCTCCAGTCGCACATCCACTAATAACAGCATCATGTTGATCTGTCCATTGAAATACAGCTTCTGGGTTTCCCTTATCCGCTAACGTGCAGGTTAAGGTAACTGCTTCACCCAGGTTTGTGGATACAGACGGTGGTTCTGCCGTGGCTTGTCCTGGTTTCCCTAAAATTAAACGCAGATCTAGAGTAGCTGTCAAATTAATTTTAAGCTCATTAGATCAGATCAACATGGTCAAGAGGGTATCAATTATTAACATGTACATACATGTAACATGGAGCGTCACTTTGTTACTGGGATACGATTCTAGGGTGGAACCCTCTTCCCGTCCTGTACACTGGAATTCTCTGTCATTATCAGTCCTACTAACTTGGTTTATAGTATATGTAGATAATTTGTGACCAGAGTCGTGTGACCAGGTGTACGTCATAGACGGACGTAAGGTCATGGGCAAAGACGTAGATTCTACAGAACAGGTCAAAGTGACGCTGTCTCCTTCACTCACAGTCTGGCCACTGGTTGACAGAAGAGCATTTGGTTCACCTGGAGATCAAGCATGTGCTATGTATTAATCGGAGGGGTTTGACTGCTAAATCGACACCAGCATTGCGAGAGTAGGTGGATTAATTATCCCGAAAGAGCATTTCTCAAAAACATCAGGTCATAACATCTTTTAATTCAATAACTACTGTCTTTTTCATACAGAGAAGGATCTCATTTACACTCATGTTAATATTCCGGTATATTTCTTTACTGGAATGGAATGGTTGTTTTACCGTAGATGAAGATTACACCATTGCTGTCCGCTATACCATTACCTCCACCTGCAAACGTGCATGTGAAGTTTCCAGCATCTGTCATGATTATTTGTTTTAAAGTAAATCCAATCGTGTTTCCTCCTGTGCCTGGGACAGATGAACTCCCTGCAAACGTCAGATCTCTGTCAGCGAAGGGATTAAGTGGAGGAGTTGGTCCGGTAAAATCATTAGCGGAGATAATCCGGTGTTTGTCTGCAATGGTTAATCCTTGGAATATGTTTTGTGCTTCTCCATTGTAAGCAGGTATAGGTGGGTCCAAAGTCCACAATAAAGTACATTCTCCTCCCTCATAAACTCTTTTTACATCAGGAAAGAAAGTGAATTCTGAATGAAATAATAATGCACAGCTGCAGGTTAGCATACAACTTTCTATAACATGTGAAGTAGATTACGGCATTCTAAAACTTTTGAGACAGACTGAATCTCTAACACAAATTTGTGAATATCGCTAGATGATGTACAGTGTATATACAATTCGCAAATTAAAGGTGAAATGAAGTACAGCTGCATAAAATTATTAAATAGTTTCCCAGGCGCGCCCGCATGGGCCTGAGACCCCCCGCACCCCCACTTTTTATTTGGATTTGGAAAAATAAACAAAAAACGTACCTGCCGCACCCTCTTTCTCAGAATTAAAAAAAAAAAAACCTGCCGCACCCTCCCTTTCAGCTCCCAATATCCGAAAAATGGTCAATAAAAGGCCCCCGCACCCTACTTTTCGGGCAAAAAAAAGCAAAAAAACCTGCCGCACCCTCCTCTTCATAAGAAAAAAACAACAAAAAACAACCGCACCGACCCTGGTGAAAAAAAAGCAAACCTGCCGCCCGAACCCCCTCTCAAGCAAAAAAAAAAGCTTGAGAAACTAATCTTCTTCTTTTTTCAGCCTAATAAACTTTTAGGAATTTAGATATTCGTTATGTTTGTCAATGGTCACACTTGAACATATTCACATTTGACTTATCAAGACCCATATGCATGAAATCATAATACTCATTTGATTAGTGCATGATTTGGGTGGAGGACAACTGATTTAATTCAACTAAAACCATCGGTTTCTTGTTGTAATCTGAGTACAGTGTGAATAGACCTGGCGAAATCACAATGTAGGGCGTTAGACGGAGTTTTAAGAAAGAATATTCATCCCTATCCTCTATTATACTTCACACATAACATGGACGCATATATTTCACATATATCTGAGGAGCGCTTTTTCATTACAAAGCTATAGGCCTAATATTATCGCACGGCAATGTGTTAAATCTTCCGTCTGTGACAAACTGTAACAGCTTCGGCTGTTAGTCCCCTGTACTCTCTGTCGATGATGTGTGGGCCTGTGTACTGTGTAGAAGCCACTCGCCTTCCAGCATCATTTAAAAAGAAGGCGAGTGACATGCACCGAGTAAACAGACAAACAAATTGGCAGAAGAGAGCACAGGGAACTAACAGCCGAAGCTGTTACAAACATTCATTACCTACTGGCGAATACTTGATCGATCTCTATACACAGTGGAAGGGGTTCCGTGGGACCAACATTTGATGGTCACAAGTCTTATTTTGAAGGAGGTACTAGTGTCCCGGGGGGGGGGGGGTACTGACCCTGTTTTTGGGTGGGTATGTGTCGCCCGCCGATCGGAATTTGGGGTCAATCTGAGCTGATATGGGTCGAAATTTGGGGTCAATCTGAGCGAAATTTAGGGTCAAATGAGCTGATTTTGTAGAGATTTTGAAAAAATTGTCAGAATTGAGGGTCAATGTGAGCGGTTTGGCGAAATTTGGGGTCAATGTGAGCTGGGAGGTTGAAATTTGGGGTCTATCTGAGCGGCTGGATCGCGAAAAAGAGGGAGCAATAGGGCGGCACATACCCATAGTGCAACATATACTGAGTACCCCCCCCCCCCCCCGGGGGACTGAGCACTGCTGTATATATCTGACCGATAAAATTTCGCGTCAATGCTAATTAAAATCATCCGTAGCATACCCAGTGTGATAATAGCAACATAGATTAACGATGAATTTAATATAATATTGACTACGTTTTGTAGTAGACAAACGCGTTAGTGACGCTAGATTGTGCTCTACATGTATCGGTAGATTCAATCATTATCTGTTAAATACTAGTGATACTTTGAATGCATAGACCACTTATAATTCAGTCCGTGTTTATCAAGCTATACAAATATGCAGATTAATAATACTGCCAAAGTCCTATTGATGAGTGACTCGAGAGCAATTTAAATCAACACCAACCGATCAAATATCCACATTTGATTGAATGTAAATAAAGCTAAGTTCTGATTAAACATTTCAACTAGTAATCATATTACTCAATGTTCAGCGGCGGATGGTCCGTGCATTCATTAAAAATGGCGGTGTTGAATTATCACCTTGGTTTGCTGCTGGTTTTCCTCGGTATCGCGAGCTGCTCTGGTTTAAGGCAGCAGCACAACTCGGCGCTTCTGCACAAGTCCATCAGTAACCTGCAGGCTAAGATAGAGCAGGAGAGGAGGGAGGATGCGGAGGCTGAGCAGTCCGCGCTTAACACCTTCTCCGCCGACACCAACCCCTTCCTCATCATGTCCATGGCGGTGCGGGGCCGCGAGGAGGAGACGCGGGAGACGCTGCTGCCGCTCTTCAGGAAGATGGGGCGGCGGGAGAGCGAGGTGGATCAGATCATCTCCGGATTAGCGCGAGCTCAGGCCACCTCTGAGCCGGACACAGTCTACTGCTGGCTCTGTACGGTTAGTGAAATATACAATATAGTCATTTATATATAAAAGGACGCTCCCTCAGGACACGTCGACGTGACGTCACAGTTACAAGCGTGCCACCGGGCGCCTAGCAACTTGGTTACCGTTGTCATGACGGCTAACCACCACATTGGGCATTCAAGCTCAAACCTTTGAGCTGAGCAGTCGTGTTTTCATCCCACGGTTAATACTCCGCCCCCCCTCCCTCCGCTCTCTCCCATTGTTTACCTTTCCCAGGAAAGATTTCGTTCCATTTAGTCATTTATCTAAACCTAAATTTATCGTCATCCTTCATCTACTTTAGTGTTATCAAGACCAACAAACAGTCAATGAATATTCGTTATCGTTGAATTAAAATTATCATCCGGCTCTCTGTGGTCATTTGATCATCGAGTATTTGTGTCTAAGATAATTGTCAATCTTTTCCCCTGATATAGGCTATGTTCATGACAAAAGTGTTTCTAACTCTGTTTTTACACGCATAACAGCTAATGGCTAACGCTTAATGTATATTTGACCGCCACCTAATTCAATTCATTTAAATCACTAAGTTTCCATGCCCCTGACGCATTTAGTTTATTATATCCGTCAGCACCGATGATCTGATGATTATGCTATAAGACAATTATCGCTTAATGACTGTGGATTACATGTATACATTGACCATTGTTTTAAGCTGAAGTTATTAAGCATTATATTTGTTATTCGATTCTATGATTTTTATCAGGTTCTTGTTCGAGCTATTAAGCTAGCTGATACAGGAGGACTCATAACATGGCAGGACGTGTTTGACACGTTATACGATCTCTGTGTGCGTCTGGGTCCTGGGCTCATACGTGATCTGAGGGCAGAGGAGCTCTGCTATGGCAGTCTAACCCATCAGGGCCCATATGTAAGTATCCTAGTCTAACCCATCAGGGCCCCTATGTAAGTATCAAACTCTTATCCATTAGGGTGACTATGTAGGTATCATACTCTTATCAATTAGGGTCCCTATGTGAGAGTCCTAGCCTAAGCTATAAGGCTCCTATGTAAGTACGTTTATCTTACCCATAATTGTGCCTACGTAAGTTCCCTAGTTTCAACCATTATTGCCCCTATCTAGGTTCCCTTGATTTACCCAGAAGGGCCCACGCATAAGTACGCCACTCTTATCCATGTGTGCCCCTGTGCAAGTGCAATTATTCTATGCAAGCTGATTACCCATAATTAAGAAATGAACTTCTCCTCACTTAAAAATATCGGATAGACGTGAGATATTTACATCCTATTTATTCATTCAATTAGTGATTAAAGACAAGCCTATGATCACATCTGATAGAGTAAATCCATCATTAATAGGAAGATAACTCCGCGCTGTTTTCAGGCTTACGATGCGATCACCAGAACGATCCCTCAAGGGGCGGACGCCAGAAAACACTGCGAGTTCCACAACATCTGCCACCCGGAGGGCATCCCCCGGACCCTGATCCCGCCCGGTTTCACCCTCCCCTTCACCCTCCCCTTCACCTTACCGCCACTACTACCGGGCCAGGGGCAGCAGTCACGTGCAGCAGCAGTCAGCCAATCACAAGTCCGCAAACCATTCAACCGACTCACCAACCTGAAAATAGTCCAACTGACCGATATACACATTGAAAATGAGTACGCCGAGGTAATCATCAATCAATGTCACACCTGATTATTTTCAACTTTACCTTGTTTTCCAACGACCTCTTTTACATATTGGACATGCTTCTCCATCGATATATGAATGCAAAACTGTTGCTCAATGCTGATCCAATTCAAATTATGACAACAGAATTCAGCGACTGACTGTGGACTGCCCGTCTGCTGCTTGGAGAAATGGGGCTCGGTGGGGAAAAATCAATACTAGCTCTTATAATAAATATCATATATGATTTAATGAATATATCCGGTTTAACCTGTTTAATCATATCATGATAGGGAACCTCTGGTGCTTATGGGGATTATGAATGCAACACCCCGCCACGAACGCTTGACCTTTTCCTGGACAAAATTGAAGAGATTGACCCCGACATTATCATTTATTCTGGCACGTATTGAATCTTAAACGTTCCACACGATGATGAACATAAGTATATGTCCTCAGATAGCGACAAGCTATATTATAATAAACAATAATATTTTCACCTTGCAACTGGGTGACTTTCAGGAGACAACCCACCGCACACTGTCTGGGAGGAGACGACCTGGTCCCAGTGGAACTGCACCAGACAGGTACTGGACGCTTTCACCAGGAAGATCCCAGGACGAAAGGTTTACCCTGTTATAGGTAACCATGAAATGTACCCGACTAATACCTACTACCAGGAGATACCAGAAACTACAGTGAGTGTGAGCCTGAGCATTGGCTGGTTCCTGCTTCCTCGATGTAAAGGCAATACCGTATATGATAATGATAAATTGAATGATTATACAAGTTTAATTTTCAACTGATAGCATTGTTATGATCATAGCGTATGATGCATACATCTGTGAGTTTCTGAATATTAATATTGACTTATTTGATATCAGGATATGCTGGAACACTTTGCCAGTTGGTGGGATCCGTTTGCTGGTTTCACAGGGGACAGTAAAACAAACATGGAGAACGGGGCTTATTACACAGAATTGCTGCAGCCCGGGCTCAGACTGCTGACTTATAACTCAAATAACATGTACGTAAACCTGACCTACTCCGAATCATAATATGTTGAGTATTGCAGCCTTTGATGTTTTACAGTTGGCTGCGGCCTATATTGATGAAGAGTATCACAATAGGTGCGAGATTGACGGATGCTTGTTTATTCTTGCTGAATATCAGTTATCCATTGCATTCATTAATTGTTTCTTTGACCTTTAATCAGTCCGATACTTAATTCATAACGATGCGGATTTGTTTTGCCACTAGGTACTCGTGGAACTGGTACGCTCCCCTTGCTGATGAGTTAAACGACGGGAACCCTCCTCTCAGCTCCCCTAATTATCTGAGACGAATGGAAATATGGATGGCCAATACTCTACAATCTGCCAGGGCAGCTAGTGAAAAGGTACATGATTCACAAATAACTAACTTAAAATAAAATACAGTAGCTTAAACACTCTAAGTTGACTTGATTAGACAAGGTCACATGGGACGCCATTTCCTAAATCAGCAATATGACGCCTGATCTTTTTTTTAATGTATTTTGATATTGTGAGGAATATTGGAGTCACTTTTAGATCAAATTTCAACATACACGTATCGACATTTTTATTTGATGTAGGTCATCATCGCTGGTCACCATCCGCCAGGTGGCAGCACTACTATCATCAAACACACAAGATGGCTGACCCAACTCAATCTGGATTACAGTGACGTCATAGTGCTACACGTCAGCGGACACACGCACAATGACGAGTTCAGGCTGGTGAGAATAACATCAGCAATTAGTATTTCATAATAGTATGCAGAGTACCACAAAATTGTTGTTTCCACAATAAGAATCACACGATCGATATATGAATGAATAGTTATCTCCTGCAAAAATATCCAGATTCGTTTCTCTGAAATTAAACATATCTCCTGTCATGTCATGTGCGCATATATCTGCAGTTCATTGATCCCAGCACTGAGGAGGCCAAGGAGATGGTTTATGTGGCGCCCTCTATCAGCCCTAGGGGAACTAAGAACCCCGCCATGAGAGTATACTACTTAGACGAAACAAACTTCGAAGTGACCGACTATGAGAACTACTACCTAGACTTACAGAAAGTTACAGGTGAGGCTCAAACTCAAGGTTTATTTATTAAATAATATTTGTTTATTCACGGCATGTCATTTAAATGGGAAAAAAATTGCATCTCTATCTTGCTGCCTGTAGGAATCACTCCCGTTCCGGAAGTAGAATTCTCCTACCGGGCCACAGAAGAATACGGACTTCCGGATCTCTCCCCCGCATCGTGGCGCGAGCTGGTTCACAGGTAATCATCACAGATAATACATCGCATTATATGCAACTTGTAATTATTGCCGTTCAAGTATCGATATTACTTGTGGAATCATCGTAATATACAGTCACGGTCTCGCTAGTCGTGTGCTTAGCGCTGAAAAGTCACACCTATTTACGCATACATTGCGCGTTCATAGCGATGATCGTTCGGTCGATGCATGGAAGCCACTGGCCCATAGGCCTTTAATCTATGTTGGTGGCCAGGAATGCTTACGATCGAGTATCATGGCCACCAACATAAATGAAAGGCACCTATGGGGACCGAGACCGAATGCTTTCAGCACAAATATGTTGCGCTTTCAGCGGGCTTATTTCTCGTATTTGCACGCTCCAGCCCACGACTGGCGAGACCGTGACTGTACTTATATCGCATATATCGCCCTAAGGACAGGTTAACGTGGTTCGATTGATCGATGATCGATTCAGTGATGCTTTAATTAAAGTTATGCTCATTTTTATGTTTGCAGATTTGGTGCCGATTCCGAGCTGTTCCGAAAGTACCACACCAACTACTACAGCAGGTCGCCGTCAGGGGGCACTTGCTCCACCGGCAACTGCCGGCGCAATCAGCTGTGCAAGATGACGACAACAAACTACGACGACTACGAGGCGTGCGTCATCGTAGGCGGACCTCCCTCCACCCCGGCTACTACCACTACCACCACAACTACTACTACTACTACTACTACGGCCAGCCCTACTACAACCACCACTACTACAACAACAGCTGGGACTACCACTACCCCAAACACGAGTAAAGCGGCGTGTCCGGTCAGCAGTGTGGCCATCACTCTCATTTCACTTGTCATTTGTTGGCGGTTTCAGTAAAAGGAAAAAAGTTTATCATCACATGTATGAGAAAACCGATTAGAATAAACTTCGATGTTCAACAAAGTGATTGACTTTTGCTCCACTTTTCACCCTAACGACATGTCTTTTCCTCTGAATTATGCGGGGCTATTTTCCATCTTACCTTTGCCCATCGGGGTATAAGGCCTGGCTGCGTGATATTGTTAAAGCAGTAAAGCCACAATAATACCAACTTCGCAAGCTAACATAGAAAGGCATAATGTAGACTATAGATAGTTTACAGTGTCACTGAAATTGTCTATGTTTAATTCAATGATCGTGAAATCGCAGCACATGCCCGCATTGTCTATAAATCAGACAACGCATGTATCATAGCACCACCTCAACCCAATCTTTAAATAATCAAATCATTATTTAATTTATTAAAATTTGATTAGCAATTTTTTTTGGCTAAGTTAATCTCCTATCTAAGCCCCGTCCTTTCTATATGTTGCACTTAGCGAGACATGGGCTAGGGAAACTGACTCGTTAGAGATACCAGGATACAGGAATATTGACTATATTAGGCAAGGAATAAGCGATTCCGCAAAGAGATCAAGCGGAGGAATGTCCATTTATTACAAACATTCACTATACAAATCCATCGAAATTGAGTGTAGTAGAGGAGAGAG
The DNA here is from genome assembly GCA_035585475.1 of Armandia brevis. NCBI lineage: Eukaryota > Metazoa > Annelida > Polychaeta > Opheliidae > Armandia > Armandia brevis. The sequence goes on along the minus strand of JAXGGS010105424.1, from coordinate 9,391 downwards.
CCTCGTCTGGGTCAAGATGATGAATAAAGATAATAGCTTTGAAGATATGTGGTTGATTGCTTTTGTTTACGTCGTGCCTTCGAAATCTAACTGGTCAGAGAGTGACGAAGACGGTAGTATATTTCAAGTAATAAAAGAGGATATGCTGAACTTTGATATTAAATACCAAAACTGTAACTTTCTCATATGCGGCGATATGAACGCGCACACACTCGAGTTGCCAGACTTTTACACTAACAAGAAGATTAACTATATTATGCCAGACTCGATATACGTGGAAGATACATATCTCGAGAGATCCTCGCAGGATAAATCCAAAGTTAACCCAAACGGTACAATGCTGCTTGACCTCTGCAAAGAGACGGGTCTTAGGATCCTTAATGGCCGACTAGGGGCGGACGCAGGGGTCGGCAGGCTGACCTTCAGATGTTACAACGGTGCTAGCACAATCGACTACTTCCTGGCGAGAGAAGAGGTGTTCGGTAAGATTAAAGGGATGTATGTCCACGATCCGACAAGCGATAGCGACCACGCAGCGATCACGTGTGAAATATACACCGCAAAAAAGAAAAAGCAAACGATTACAGAAAAACAGAAGAAGAAGGTCCTAAGGTGGGATGACGCGAAAAAAGATGAGGTAGTAGAAGAAATGAACAAGATCGCCGGAGAGCTCAAAAACATCGTCTCGAATAAAGAGGACACTGTCAATGAAATTACAAATAAAGTTACTGGCAGAATCTTTGACGCAGCTTTCAAAATCATCGGTAAGGAGATCACCATCGGCGGACAAGCAAAAGAAACTAAAAAACAAGAAGATGCAACGCCAGAATGGTTCTGCGACACGTGTGTAAAGAAAAGAGATAGTATGATGAAGTTCTTTAACGCAAAGAGAGAAAGGAAGGAGGACAGAAGAGAGACAATAGAAGACGCAAAGAATTACGCTGTTGCGAGAAACGCGTTTGTGCGACACCACAGACATTGCCAGAGCGCACACATAAGAAATGAAAGCCGCGAAATCATGGCATTGAGGGATAAGAACAATAGTCTGTACTGGAGAAAACTCCGTGGTGCCATGAAAGCAGGCGACCCTGACATTGAGATGCCCGAGTTGTTCAGCTACTTTCAAGGGCTGTTCTGCCCGGATAATAGCTCGTTTAGAGGCTTACCTGAGCAGGTGAAGCGCTGCAACTTTGACGATATGGTGGAGCCCGATTACCGCGAGTTAGACGAGCAATTCAACGATGAGGACCTGAGGAAAGCCATCACTCAACTCAAGAAGGGTAAAAGCCCAGGCTCGGACGAAATCCTGAACGAGCTGTTCATACACGTGCCCAGTCTGTCGGAGATACTGAAGATCTGGTTTAATCGTATACTGGAGGACGGCACATTTCCGACTCTATGGTCCGAGGGGGTTGTGACAGCACTCCATAAAAAAGGAGACAGGAATGCAGTTACGAACTATAGGGGTATAACCCTGCTGTCTACAACTTCTAAGTTGTTTACGCGATTACTAAATAACAGGCTACACGGCTGGGCGGAGCAACACGATAAATATCATAAGGGTCAATCGGGTTTTCGCAAAGGATTCGGGACGGTAGACAATATTTACATCTTACAGGCATTTATTGAAAATGCCTTCAAGTCCAAGGAACCTTTATTCTGCGCCTTCGTCGATTACGAGAAGGCCTTCGATCGGGTGGAGCACTCCTGTCTCTGGTTTAAACTACAAGAGATGGGGATCAAGGGGAGGGTGCTGAAGACGATCAGGAGCATGTATAGTGACATGCGCACGCGAGTAAAACATTTCCGAGGCAATTTGAGCGACTACTTTCTGAGCGTTTGCGGGGTGAGGCAGGGCGAGACCCTGAGCCCCTTTCTGTTTGCCTGCTTGTTACGTGACGTCGAGAACTATGTGTTGGGCAGAATGACAGAAGGAGTGCTAACTTGGGGCGAGATAAAATGCGCGGTAATCGCCTACGCGGACGATTGTGTAGTCATGGCGACTACAGAGAGAGGACTAAGAGATGCACTGGCGGCGATGCAGTCTTACTGCGAGGAATGGTCACTTAAGATAAACTGTGGCAAAACAAAGATCGTCATCTTCAACAACTCTGATAAAGCACGTTCGGTCCGGGGTGATTGGAATTTCGAGATAAACAATACGGTAATTGAGGTGGTGAGTCACTTCAATTTTCTTGGCTTCACCTTTTACGAGGACGGGGACCTGAGCAAATCAGTGGAGGTGCTTGTGAAGAAAGCAAAGAAGGCGTTATACCAACTAAAACAATACCAGAGTAAATTCTACCAGTCAATCTGGGACAAGCTGAGAGATTTTCAGACGTTAGTAGAGCCAATACTCTTTTACGCATCGGAGGTATGGGGCGGAAAAGCATATAAATCGGCGCAAAACTTCTATAATAACTACTACAGAGGACTTCTAGGAATGAAGACAACTACACCCACGTACATGTGGCTAAGGGAGCTGAACCTGATGCCGTTGGAGGACAGACTTAAGCAAAGACAAATATCTTTCTGGGCCGGGATGGTAAGAGAGGACAAGAGCTGGAACGGCGATAAACTTGCGTACTCGGTCTTTCTCAATCTAAAAAGAGACGACATGAAGTGGATTAAAACCGTCAGGCAGACATTGCGCAGGGCAGGTTCATACCATCACTGGCTCTCCGAAAAGATAGGATCCAAAGAGAGCTTTATGACCAATTTCAAGAAGAGATGGAGGGAGTTAGTGAGCGCGTCGCTGTACAAGGAGGCTGAGACAATGTCGAAAGGCTCACTGCACAAGCTACTGGTAGCCAGAGACACAAAATCAATCGCAAATTACCTAAAAATATTGGATGAGAAAAATGCGATAATCCTCGCACGATTCCGCACGCGCAATCACCGCCTCGCTAATGAAACAGGGGGCTGGATGAAGATGAGAAAGGAGATACGCGTGTGTTATACTTGTGGCGAGTACGAGGATGAATACCATGTAGTGCTGGACTGTATACGACATGAACAGCTGATTAACAAATATTTGGACAGATCCGGCTGGGAAAACATGACAAGAGACGAAAAGATGATAAGCCTGTTTAATAACAATAAAAAGAAAAGCCTGGACAATTTAGCAATTTTTATTAAAAAAATGAACGAAATAGGGATTGAATATGCGCAAACATTTATAGAACGAATTCAGCACGATTTATTATACTTCGCTCGGGATGATCCCGAGTAAAAAGCGATCGAAAACAAGTGAAAGTCACACATACATATGCTTGTATATTGACTGATTGTAAATAAAAAATTCGTTGTTAAAAAATTCGTTGTATGTTGCACCGTATACCTACTTATTGAAAAATCATTGACGATCTGCGTAGATTAGAGAGAACGACGTTACCGTGACCGGATTCAGCAACTATGGCCCACATATATCCGCCTTACGTTTGATTGACAGCATATTCCGACTGTACCTGTCAACTCCTGTCAGCTTTTTGATGGCAACGGTAATGGGGAGAAGGTTGTATGAACATCAACATAAACATCTAGATTCGCGCAGATATTATATTTTGAAAACATCAAAGGTCGTGTGATTCCCAGCAGGTTCCCATCCCATGTCGCCTTCTCTCTCGAAGGTACAATTTAAGTGACCTCGGGTCTTTTATTCGGCCGTTACGCCCTATCGATGTCCTCGGTGCTGGATACATGGTGACGGTCAGTGGACGTTCGGGTCACGACCATCACGTTCACGGCCTGGTTTTCTACAGTTTATAAAACAAGCGCAAAGTTGCTGCGATATCAGACCTAACCCAGGAGTACTAAGTGACCAAACACACGGGAAAACAAGCACCAGGTAAAATGTTTGATTTAATAAATTTCTATCTATAACATTTTCAATATCATAGATTCGATAACTAATTAGTATCCACCTGTTCTTGACGCTTGCCGTGATAACGTTACAATGTTTATTATATGCTTCATAGGTTATTAAATCCATGCCAACATGAAAGCTGTGATCGCATTGATTCTTCTGTGCAGCCTGTACATGGCGGAAGCTGCTCCGGTCCAGGAGAGAGAAGGGAAAGCAGAGCAGAGGATTCTGACGCGCGTCAAAAGAGAAGATTCTGATTCCGATTCCGATTCCGATTCAGCGGATTCCGATTCAGCAGATTCCGATTCAGCAGATTCCGATTCAGCAGATTCCGATTCTTCAGCAGATTCCGATTCTTCAGCGGATTCCGATTCAGCAGATGCCGATTCAGCGGATTCCGATTCAGCAGATTCCGATTCAGCAGATTCCGATTCAGCAGATTCCGATTCTTCAGCGGATTCCGATTCAGCGGATTCCGATTCAGCGGATTCCGATTCAGCAGATTCCGATTCAGCAGATGCCGATTCAGATGCCGATTCAGATGCCGATTCAGATGCCGATTCAGATGCCGATTCAGATGCCGATTCAGATGCCGATTCAGAT
>JAXGGS010105313.1:1821-20026 GCA_035585475.1 Armandia brevis | reverse complement strand
ATAAAACCGGTAAAACATTAGCTTTTGTTTGCTTAAAGTTTACAGATGAGCCATATTTCTCGAAGCCGTAAACTAACCATACCAAACGCCAACCGATAATACTTTTATATTAGCGTTCATTCTCTAGCAATCTGCACGCTAAAAAGGTAATGATAACCACTCAACTCCTAAAAATGTTGTCCACTTAGTCTATTAAATGCTTTTAAGAGGAGATCCGTTTCCATGCACAATTTTATACTGATGCAGTTCAGTTTATTAAACGAATTTCATTTGTCATTACCTTTCCTACACAAACAAATGTACACAAAACAGCCCATGAATGGTATGCCGGTAAATGATCGCTACTTGGCGCACTAATTATTTATTACACAATTCTTCCATCACTTCCATCCACTGCCAACCATCTCGTACGTTTTTCCAATACACCTGAAATATAACAAAACAGGTATACAGAAAAGGAATTCATATTGCGGCTATCTATAGTGCGAGCTTTGTCCTTGGAAACACCGGAATTGGCTTAAAGATAAATTTGATCAGTGGAGTCTGAGCGGTGGGATGAGGACAGAACTGTCATGAATGTTCTGACCTGAAAAATCGATCGGATCAATATTTTAGCAATGAAATACTAGGATTTAAGGACACGGGCAGAAAACAGACTGGGGCGATGGGACCAGGCCCGATTTCAAAGAAATAAAACATACGTGCGCCCGTGCATATTTCCAAAAATCTAATTAAAAATTAAACACCTGACCGTCTCACGTCCGGCCTATCAGACCAAAACCAAAAAGGCCGCGCACCCCGCCGCATCAACGGTTTGACGAAAATAATAAATAAATAAATAAAAGCTGCCCGCCCCCATGGCCTGGAAACGAAAAGTAGACCAGCCATGTCAAAAGCTCAACCTAAAAAAAATCGATGTTCAGCAGGATTGTGAAGTATCATTTCCTGCTTCTTTTAAAACACAGTAGAACATGACTAATTTTAAGGGGCAGCATAGACGACCCATCCTCTGCATGATGTCCACATTGCAGGAGTGAAAAGAACATTCGTTGAGTGTATGCTTATATCCTTCATTATCAAAATGATGGTGTTAGGTCTTTGTGGGAGGCATGCCCCCACACACCTCTAGCAGTACGCGTTGGGAAACTATGCCATGCTCTCCCACAAAATTTACCTCACAAAAATCACCCCAACTTTACTGCCCTGTATCAATTTCGTAATTAATGCCAGGAACTATACTTCAAATAGTTGCGAATTCGATCGGACGATCGATGACCTCATATCATTATGACCGTTGTTATTAATTCAGGTACCCCACATGTGTGGAAATAGTGTACGGTAAATGCCAAATGTTCAAACATGTTTACCTTGAGCGGGTATTTGTAAAGTGTGTCACCATTTGTAAACACGCATGTAAATAATATTCGGCTGGTGCGTTTTCTATGAGTAAGCTACACCGTACGCTCCATATTTGGAGGACCGGCTGCTCAAAAATAATATTGCTGCCTGTGACTCTATTAAATTTCACAGACCGAAAAGTAAGTATTTCTCTTGTTAATATAACTGTTTACAGCCAATAATGAATGGATTGCTGTTAAAACGCCATATTGATTGGAATTTATGTATTCGGGCTCATTCATTATGTCCTGTAAAGTATATCGATTCGACCTTGCTGTCCTTGCTCCGAAAAAATAATCGTTTAATTCATAGGACCCTACAATACCAGCTTGTCCGCATTGATTCCGCTGGAGCAGGGTTCTAAAAATGTGGTCGAAAAAAATCACTTTGATTAATAATTTAGAAGGGTAAATTGAGTTCGATGTAGGTACGTCCAAGATTCTAGGCAGTAGTTACCGGTAATTGTTTTAAATGGAAGTTTAGACCTTTAGCGGATAGGTTTGAAGTGGCCATAATCATTGGATTTTATACTTATGTCGATGCTTGATTTAGTAGATTTAGCAAGTAAACACTCCCTCGAGCAATATGCTTCCTAAAGCCATTCATCTTAGTACCGTATTGAAAGCGCTATCCTTTTATCCCCCAAAAGGCCGGTGCACTGATTGTTGAAGGCAATTAATCACACACAGAATCATTTATGTAGGCCAATGAGACATCACCAAAGACATTGCCGAGGGAATACTGATTTACTCATCCCAAGCAAACACAACACATACCGAATATATGTGCGAAAGACAACATGCTCAGGCGAGTCTCGGTTTTCTCATAAATATAAGCTGTGACAATATTTATATCATACTTGTCGCACAGCACGTAATCATTGCAGTCAGATGTGGCTTATCTCAATTAATCTATGTTGACAATATGTCATGGTCATGAAAATTCAATTGCCATTATTTCATCTAGTGGCAAGTACTTAAATGCATATTTGATCATCAACTCGAAGTACACGGAATGTTGGATCATATTCTACAATGCGCAACATTTTAAAATAATGATTTGATATGATAGCAAAGCAACGCGGTTTCTTATTCACCGTAATCGTCTTGATTTATATATCTAGAGGACAATTCAGTCATTGCTATCGATGAAAGACAGGCTAACATAGCGCGTAAATTCCATACTTGAAAATGCACGCCATGGTAGTAATATTACGTAATGTTTAAGCGTAATCTTATTAAATATTACAAATCACAGGTTTGAAACCCTCTCAAACTAATCAAACTGTTAAACATGTGGATAGTGAATGGCGTGTCCAGGCACTAATGACAAGATTAAAGTAGCTGGGTCACTTATAGTACATATTAATTGTGACATGCTAGCAAATGTTCATATATATATATACATATACATATACATATATATGTATATACAATAATGTACATGTATAAATGTTTGTTATGTTATAAATAAATTACATTCAGATTTTTTCTTCAAGCAGGAACGACTTTCACTTATTATGTAATACAAAACAATACTCAAACCAGGAAAAACAAAATTAATGCTAGAATCAAGAGTCAATTGGGTTTAACCGTCGACCAACATTGTTTTCAACGTGTTCCAATTTAAGGACCTATTGTAACCGTTACACAGCAAAAATATCCGCTATGTGGGGTACATATCCCGACATACAACCAATGCGACGGGAATCACAAGTGATCGAGGCGGGGGCTGTGCAAATATGACCATAACTCAAAGCATGTGATCTGTTTCGCTCAAGTACGGAACATACATTGTGTGCGTCGAGAATAGTTGAATAAGAACACAGATCTAGTCTGTGCAATGAATCATGTGTGCCTCGAAAGTGAAAACCTCATAAAAACAACACACGCATGGCTTAAACTAGACAGTCAACACTCCATAAAAGAACACTATACGTGCGCCCATGCAGTTATATTATACAAATGATGTATATATATTGTTCCATGTGTAAACATAGGTGAGAAAAGTAAATAACTGAACGATTACGTAAGACATGAATAAGCACTTCAGAAAATGAGCTAAAGGCTCAATGCGACGGATTATTAATTATTCTCAGGTCACAGATCTTATGGACGCCATTAGAAAGTATAGATTTACGACTCGGGCGATTTTGCAATTAATATATTCATTCACGTCTGGTATCAAACAAATATCAATTCAAAAGTCAACCATCGGGGCAGTCATCAAATATATATCCATATATGAATAAAAGTAATTCTATTCCGGTATTTAATAGTATCACTAAGTCAAATGTGTGGATACATACCTCGAACGTTAAGCAGAATCAAAGGTGCTACCTTGGAGACACATCTGAGTCTAACGTGAGATCTTTATTAGATTGCTCTGAATTTGTCCGCGTTCTTCTCTTTGGTTTTGCCGGTGTAAAAAGTCTGGACTCGCTGTTATCTAAGTTGGCGGCGTTATAGTTTTGTATTTCACTGAGATCAGTTGAGGTATTACTCGAACTCAACAGCAAGTGAGTTTGACTGTCAGTGGTGCCAGCACGCTTGTGTAATCTGGGCTTCGGTTTAGGCTCAACAGGTTCAGAAACCAAACTATTCTTGGACCTGCTTCTCTTTGCCGGTATCGGCCGCTGGGGCTCGATGTCCTGGTCAGCTAATTGACTTTCAGAGTTGGACCGATGGTGAGCAAGAGTGGAGACGTTTTCCGACACGGTATCAGAGGAGTGTTCCCTCGTCTGATCAGAAGTTCTTCTAGTGTGACTTCTGGCAGCAACTGGTGGTAGTTTAGATGGCGGGTTTAACGGTTTGGAACTGATATTTGAGCGTTCTACTTCTAGTGGGTTGAGATTAACTGGTGGTGGCAGAGGCCGGCGTTTCTCCCCTACATCCTTGACAGGTATCACATCCTCGACCGGATCAGCAACAGGAGGATTCGATTCAGTCATTTCAACACTTTCATCTCTGATGGGCTTCTTCTTCTTTTTCTTCTTCTTTACCCTGGGCAGTTCGGCACTGGCCTCTTTCACTTCGATTGAATTGTTGTTACCTGAAGCCTGACTCATCTTTCTCTCCTCATTGATGCTCTCATCCTCCGGGTCATCAACGTTCGTCTCAGCATCTGCATCATGAGGGCTCCTCTCCCCCTCCACGTACTCCACCCTATCTATAGCTTCTCTGGCCTCCCTCTTCTCTTTACGCTTTTTACTGCGATCCTCCATGGAGCCTCTCCCCGAGTCGTGGCTCGTGCGATCGTAGCGTGCTGATGGATCGACATCATTGTCGTGTTCGTTATTTTCGTGGATCACAGAGTCAACAACGATTTCTTTCTTCTTCTTCTTTCTCTTCTTTTTGCCCGCTACCGGCGAGGCTCTTGTATCGAGATCTCGAGGCGACACCTGTGGTTCAGGAGCCAGATCCAGGCCCTCGTTGTCATGCGCGTGGTCCGAGTCATCTTTGGTGAGATTGATGCTAGTTTTCGATTTCTCATACTCAGTTCTGACCGAGATGGGATTTGAGCCGGAGAAGGGATCGATCTCTCCACTCGAGTCATAGTCGCTCGTGTCGTCATCCATCTGTAAAACCGAACCCATTACGTCACATTTTCTGGCAGTCCCATCAAATTTAGATCCCGTGTAATCATCATTGATTTCCGAGTCTGAATACTCTTCTTGTCCATACGTCTGTATGTGCAGCCCGTTTTCCGTGGCAAATAAAACGGGAACACCGTCGGCAGTGGTGTCTACATTACCCTTCCTGTGGTCGGGAGTTGACTTGGGTGACGCGTCAAGTATCAAATTGCTCTTCCGACAAAGCACACAGTTTTTAAATTTCTGCCACACCTCCTTCTGCCAACCGAGTGTGATGATGGGCAAGAAAATAGGATAGCTCAGTCTCATCCAGGTAAACGCCAACTCTACCTCCCAGGGAACGGAAAACTCAAACTGAATATTAATGCTCGACTTGTAATTTTGTATGGCCGACATGAGCAGGTAGGGTCCTTGGAATATGCACCATAATATCATGAGCACGCCGACGTACTTTCCGGCATTGATCTCGGTCCACAGTCTGGAGACGCTCGACGTGCTACCTGAGAAATCCATTTTTCGCACTCGCAGTTTTTCTTGCGCTCCCCTCTTAATTATGTAGACGTTAAAGCCAATGATCAAAAATACCGGCACGATATATCCGAACACGCTCAGAAACACCAGGTAGACGAGAGGAGCGCCCGGTTTGATGGAACACAGATAGCGGTTGAAGAAAAGCTCTACTGGTACACTGTTTAGGAGGAGGGGGAACCCTAAAGCAAATGCTTGTACCCACGAGTAGATTATTAAAATATTGGCTTTGGTGACTGAAAATTTATCTGCGTGACTCTCAGGATTTTTCACACCCAAAAATCGGTCCAAAGTCATTAACATGAGACCGGTGATCATTGTCACGCAAGCTAAGTGGAGGCCAAACGCGTTTATTTGGCAGGGGATTTGTCCGTAGTCCCACTCTTGTTTTATAGTAGAGCCCAGAATTAGGGGCATATTGCCAAAGCAGTCGACCAGGTTAACTAGGGCTATACTGATGATGTATAAATTAAGCACCCTCCCCTTTAACCTGTTGCTCTGGGCGATGGTCGCCACCAGGACGCAGTTACCGACGACGCCGATGATGAGGAAGATGGCAAGGAAGGTAGCCTGGGTGGCCATGCCCGCCACCCCCGTCTCCCGTAGTGTCCAATTGGCGGGCATCGGTGGAGCTTGGGTTTCCGTGTCTGAGGCATCCATGGCCGAATCAGACATTCCTTTATACCGACTCTGCTGGTAGATTCAAATATGATAAATTAAAAGTATATCGCTTTTGGTGGCTTCTCTTCTTCCATCAAATGATTTCTTAGACTTGACGCCAGTGTACCATGCATAAAATATGCCCACTCATCCTTAACGTGATCAAATGCAATGTAAATTCCAGAGCGCCTGAATATATCGATCGTGGGTTACATGGTCCTATGCCTATAACACAATGTACACTATACGCGACTGAATTCCGTATGTGATTTCAATCCTTCTCCACCAGATTAATACAATAATCTTCCTAAATTGTATATCACTGACATGGGCACTTCACTGCAATTATCCAGCTCTACCTGTTTCACTAATATCACACAATGTTATCACAGAAGTTTGGACGGAATCGTGAAAAGTGTGAGCAATCTCACACAGTTTACCCCATAGCTACATGTTCAAGCGGTTTTGTGTACATTGGAGTTCCGTTTACAGAGCAATGGCGGCGTGACGATTGGGCAGGTAACAGCCAATCAGCGCTTACCTTTACAGGTCATCAGGTGTGACCCGAGATCAGACGAAGCAGTCGCACCTCACCTAAGCTACTCACTCGGTCCAAACGCACTGCTCTATGGGTAAGCAGCTCAGCCAAGAATCATAATTAATAATGGAACTATTAAGTAACAACTTCGTCAAGGAATTGGCTCACTTGGTTGAACTAGGATGTCGTGATTATTTCAAAATTTAGCGTAATAGTGACAAAAAATTGAATTAATCAAACTGCAAATGGGCAGCGATTGTTTGGACAGAAAAGCATTGTAATTTATTGATATCTATCAAATTATATCATTAAGTCTAATTGATGATCGATATAGTAAGAACAGTGGAAACAATCGATACACATTTGACAATTTATTAGCTGTTATATTGCACCTTTACACGTTTACATTTCTAATATGAAAGATTTGTTATCCGTCAATTAATTATTTACGCAAATAAGTCTCTATACACCGAAGTACAGTCATAAAATAAGCCATGGCGGGAATATATACCTATGCTTTAAATCATAAATCAATAAAATAATAATACAAAGTAACGTGTATTGGTACATGAAATATAATAATTATTAATATGATAACGTCTAACTACATTACAATTTGAACTCTGAATACACTGTATTCACACTCAAAACATTAACATCGTATTAACTAGTATTTAACGCAGACAAATTTCACAGGTATTCGCGCACTTCACTCAAGTTTTACAAGCTTCACAAGATGATACATGTACATATACATCCACACCACTAATACCATGATTATAGCTACAAATACTAAGTAATTAACATCACATATCCATAAAGGCACCAGTTAACGCAAAGGCCAAGAGCCAGATGCTTTCATTCTATATTATAGGTATTAACTGTGACCTTTACGGCGAGGAAGGTCGCCCGGGTGCTACGCGTTCAATGCATTCTTTAAGAAACTTGACTGTTAGCAAGCATCAATAGTAGACCTGGCGGCAAGCAAAAGTTCATTGTTAGGAAGTTTGTGATGGATCCCAGTTAGCTGGTGGAGCTATTTACGACGGCTCCTCAACTGTCTTTTGACTATCACGTGGGCATCTGGAGCGGCTGGTTCGGAGGCGCTCTGAAAGAAGTGATAAAATATTACTACATTTGTAAATGAATTGCAAATCCTAAAACAATCACAGCAAACCGATTATCAATTTGAGACCAATTCAGTGCTAATGAGCCTGCTAATTTATAGTAATGTGGACGAGTGACTGATTTGGTAAAATAGTTTGAGGAACGCTAAATACGCCAGAGAAGTGGCATCCAAATAGTGAAAATAATATAAATAATAACTGAATATTAAAAAGGTCTTACCTCGGCTGTTGGTGTGACTTGCAATGGCTCTGTGGCCTGTTTCGCTAGACCACGTTTCTTCCTGTGTGTTCTTTTTGGTGGCACTGACGGTGAATTCTGTGGGGACACAAACATCGCCAAGCGGTCACAGCTCGGGGTACTTGTGCTCGAACCAGGGGTTTCGTCCAGCGCTGTACAGCAGACACAAAGGTGATACAATATTATATGTGTATAAGAACCATAAAAAACATTTCCAGACACAGTTCCTCGGAGTAACCAAATTTGATTTATCCGTATATATCTTAAAATTAATAACTTAAAATTACATTCAAAAACGGCGAATTGTTTGATATATTTAAATTGAACATTAGCAATGTGTCATTAGCTTAATTAAAAAGTACATGCGTATGGACACACCTTCGTATTCATTCATTGAGTTACCCATTAAAACAAAGCCTAAATATATGATTGTACCTACCTGTGTTTGTGGAGTTATTTAGGACCCTAGATGACACTGGTTTACGTGGTGTTGTCTCGTCCAGATCGATCGTGTCCTCTTCGTGTATAACGTGCATGGACGGATCCTCGTTCTCGTCCAGCTTTAGCTTAGGGTTGCGTTTAGTGTTCGTTCTCGTCGAGCGACGTTTCGTGCTCTTCCTCTCGGTCTCGGCCACCTCGCTTGTCTCCATGTCGGTACTCTTACGTTTCTTCGTACGTGTTTTACGTCTCTGACGCGTCGACTGGCTGGTGGTGCTGGATTCTGATTCAGTTCTCTGTTTTGGTTCTTCCTCTGGCGATTTAGAGGTGGAGCCAGCGAACGTCTGGAAAGATAATATTTTAAGTGTTTGACACATCGTAAATATTTTGAATACGGTAGTGACTTTTGAGACAGAAACAAATTTGACATCATAAATTACCTCATCATCAGAGAGACGTTTTGTTAGCTTTACGTTCTGCTCTCTCATATCACTTATAATTTCGTCTTTTGCTTTTGTGATTTTTGATACCTGTGACATATGACTAAGGCGCTCCTGCTCAAGCTACAATGAAACGGGCACACATTTATCAACTGGACAAAGTTAAAACAGTTGAGTTTTTATATGCCCTCTAATATGGTCATCATATAAAAACACTTACCATAGACTGGAGATTATTTAACTCCTTCTTGAGCTGTTCGTCTTCTTCCTTGTCCTTGTCGCTCGATGTAGAGCTTGTACCTGACTTATGCCGCGTTTGTCGGGTAGAGCGTGAACGAGGTTGATCTAAAGATCTGGAGAGGTCATCAATCAGAGAATCTTTCTCATCCAGCTGTTCTCTTAACGTAGCGAGTACACTAGCCTGCAGAAAACATTAGTTCCTTCAGCAAATGCAGAGGTGTATGATCATCGCCGATCTTTATGGTAAATACAACCTTTCAAGAGATAAGGTTGGTCAAGTGACGAATATACATTCTCACCATGTCAACATTCTTTCCTGCTTGCTTCAATACGGATATCTCGGCATCTTTCTGTTTCAGGATTCCCTCTAATCCACTGACTAATTTATCTCGCTCCTCTCTCCATTTCTGTTGCGAACATTCAAATATGATCACAAATGTGAGAGTACAAATACATGTAGTGAGCGACCATAACTGAATATAATTACAAAATGCACACGATTGCGATTTTTTACTACAAACCTTGAGCTCTTGTTCTTTCTTCTGTTCCATCGTCGCTACTTTATCTTTCATTGCCGTCAGCTCGTTTTCTAATTGCTTCTTACCGTCCTCTAGTGCCTACAAATTAAATGGTAAATATACAGTTTGCGTCCAAATAATAAGAAATAGAGGCAATCGAAAAGAATCATATTCAAATATATTAATTTACAAAATAGTTTCTAGCTCAATTTACCTGGAATTTAGATTTCAGTAGCTTAACTTGTCCATCCCGTTGGGTGTTTTCTTTCTCCCTCAGTCTGGACTCATTAAGCTCCTTGCGGTTTGATTCCATTTCGTTGCTCAACTTTTCGATGATGGCGGTCTTTTCTGTGAATCAGACGAGAAAAAAACAATTATAAATAATTGAGCATATTAAATACATATACATGTATATAATTATACATACGAGGCTATGACAATGGTGAGATTTGATCTCCTCATAACTTACCATGGATTTGCTTTTCTAGATGCTGCAGCTCTTTGTTGGTTTCTTTCATATCAGATTCCGCACGAAGTTTCTCCTTTTCGGAGAGGGAAAGTTCACGTTTGGTTTGAGTAAGTTGCTGCTGCACATCTAGGCATCTCTTCTCAGCATCCTCCTTGGCTTGCTCCAGTCGATGAACCTGGCTGGCCGAGGTATCCTTTTTGCTCAAGAGATCCTGGTATTTATCAAGAGTTTCCTCCAATTCTGTATTAGAGTATATAATATTACACTTTAAAACTTAGAGGTGAGACATTTTTGAAACGGATCCTACTCAGTTGGTTGGATGTAGGTAAGTCGTTGTACCTTTTGAAAATGTCTTAATTTCTGATTCTCTGTTCTGAAGAACTTTGTCTTGAGTTTCCATGGTCTTTTCTTGTTCTTCCATTGCTTCCTTCATGTGTTCTATCATGCGTTCATTGGCACGATGGTCTGCCGATATTAACGTCGGTGAAATCAGTCGAAAGCACATGACAGATAAACATTGTATTTATTATTTCAACTAAATACGAATAAAGGAAACCAACCCTTCATCGCCAGATCGTATGTGTTTCTTTCTAGCTCTCTCTGAGATATCATTTCTGTTATTGTCTGGCTTCTGGATTTCAGTTTTTGATCCTTTTTCTCAATCTCTGCTTTGAGTTCTTCAATAGTTTTTTCGTCCGACTTCCTTTCGCGTTTGATACTTGAGATTTCATCTTTATGTTCGCGGATCTCATTTTCCAAAGCATTGATCTCGGTCTAAGATAAAGGAATATGTGAATCATAAAAACTAAACAAGAAAGTGTTCCACCGGCAAAGAGAGCGTTTTCCACGAATCCCTACCTTGAGATCTTTGACAGTCTGTGAGGAATCTTTAGCATCAGATTCATGGCGGTCTTTCTGGTTCTCCAGCTCACGCAGTTTACTTTCTAGTCGACAAAATTTTAGATTTTGATCTTCCAACTGTCTCGAGGAGTCTTTCAGTTGGGAGCGTAATATTGTTTCTCTGTCAGTTCCCTTCGATCCCTGTGATTAATAACATGGAAATAAAATGACAATTTTCCTAACCTATATAATTGAATAGATTGTAAACATTAACTGGTGTAATTAAATGTTTTAATAACTCACCTGATCGATGAGTTCATTTATTTCCTTCTTCTGGAAGTCTATCCTAGTTTCAAAAGATATAATTTGAGACCGGCTTTTCGATAAGTCGTCTTCTACTCTGGACTTTTCTTTCTCGGTGGCTGTAATTCTGTCTTTTAGTTCTTTGATTTCTGCCTGTAGTTTACTGATATTCGAGACTTGCTCTTTCAAGAATGATAGTTCGTCTTTTAATTTGTAATTCTCGGAGCTGGACGTCTGCAGTCGCTCCACTTCTACTTTGATTCTCTTAGCTTCACGATCAGATTCCTCGAGATCTATGATTCTCTTTTTCGAGTCCGACCTCTCACTTTCATATTCAGCGATTGTTTTTCGTAGAGTTTCCATTTCGGACACGGATTTTTCCATCGCGTTAACGGTATCCTTTAACTGGATGTTTTCCTCTGATACAGTCTGTAGCTCTTGTACACGGGTCGTGAGCTTCGAGCACTCCTCGGTTTGCTGACTGAGGTTAGACGACGATTCCTCATGTTTACACGTCATTTCTTTCAAATCATGTTGCAGTTGGTCAATCTGTTCTTCAGCATTGCCCAGTTTTACTTCCATTCTTTCTTTTTCTTCTTTCAAGTTTTTGATGCGAGATTCCTTATTGGTGATATCATCGTGTAGAGCGGTGATATCATTGGTAAGGTGTGTGATCTTCCCACGTTCATCTTGTAATTCTGTCTGTTTTAGTTCCAATTCTTCAGATTTACTATCGTTGCCAGATATGACAGATTGAATCTTTCCCTGTAGTTTGTCAGCTCTAATGGTAGCCTGTTCGAGCTTATCCATCAGCTGAAGGATTTCTTCTTTCATGGTTGAGCCGGCTGCTATGCTGGTATCGAGCTTAGCCTCGGTCTCACGCTTGACTTCTCTCAGAGATTCCAACTCAGCTCTTGCGTCATCCAGTGACGTCCGGAGCTCTTTCAGCTGACTTCTGAGTTCGGTTACCTCGGCCGAGTTAGATTCGTCAGAAGCAGACTGCAGTCTCTCAATCTGCTCGATATTTTCCTTGAGAGATTGCTCGCTCTCCTCTTTAATAGCAACGCTATCCTCTAGCTTTCTGTTTTTCTGTTTGTATGTTTCTAAATTCTGTAAAATTTTCTCTTCATTATCCTTAGACAATTGAAGGCATCTCTCAAGTTCCCTCATGGCCTCCTCGATATTAGATAATTTCTGTTTAGTTTCCGCCAGCTCCTTCTCCGCCTCCTCATTGGCTGTTTGTTTATTGGCCGTCATATCTTCAACGTTCTTCTCAAGTTCGTCTACCTTAGATTCATGTTCAGCAGCCGCCTCTTCTGTCTCTTTAAGCAATTTCTCGAGCTGACTCTTCTCCCGCCTCACCTGCCTACATGACATCTGGTGCTTATAATCTGCATCTTCGAGTTTCTGTTGCGACTCACGCAGTTGTTGCCTGAGGGAGTCTGCCTCGGATTTGTCCTCGTCCGTTTTACCCTGCTCATTCTTTAGACGGGTTATGTCTTCTTCAAGGGCTTTAACTGACAGTGTCTGCTTGGACAGCTCCTGTTGTTTTTCCGACAACTCTGTCCGAACCTCTTCTAGTTCCTTCTCGTGCTCAGCTTCTACATTCTTGATGGATGCCTGCAATTCACTCACTTTAGTCTTTAGTTCACTTGTTTTTACTTCTGTGGCAGATCTGCTCTCTTGGAGTTGATCGATTTCCTTCAAACAATCGGCAACTTTACCTTTCAGACGTTTCACCTCTTCTTGTTGATCAGATAATTTTTCACACTCGGCAGATAGCTTTTCAATCTTAGTTTCCCGCTCCTTAAGTTCCGTTTCTAACTGTTGAGCGACGGTAGGTTTGTTTTGTAAGAGTTCATTGATGTCCGCACCAGCTCCCTTGTGCTGCTTTCTCTCTCGTTCTAGAGTTTCCTCAAGCTCTGTTATCAGAGCTTGTAACTTTTTACCCTCAGATTCCATCTGTTTCACTTTTTCAGCAGCTATCAACGCACCCTCATTTCCAGCATTTAAAGTGGTGCATTTTTCCTTCAACACGCCAATTTCCTCAGCTTGTTCGTTAACACGGAGGATATAATCGTCCAGCTGATTCTGCAAATCTGCATTTGACGACTTAAGAGAGGTGAGTTGTTTGTTTGAGCTTGCCGTTGTAAAATCCAGATCTTTCTTTGATTTGTCAAGATTGCCAATTTCGATCACCTTCTTTCGTACGTATTCATTGGCTGATTTAAGCGATTCCTCTAAGGCTGTTATTTGCGTGTCTTTATCCTTAACAAGCTTCTTGAACATGTCTACGTCTTTCTTGAGATTAGTCATTTCCTTGGTATCGTTCACAGTCTGTTTCGAAACTAGTTCGATCTTGCTCTTTTCAGTCTCAGAATTTTGTTTCAGAGTTTCGATATTCGTACTCAACTCCTTGTTCAGAGAAGTTAAGCTTTGGATCTCCTGATTCTTGTTAGTTATGGCGTCTTCACTTTCTCCCTGATGTTGACTCAATTCTTCATGTAAGGATTCGATCTTCTCTTGAAGTGAACGCAGCTCCTCCTTCAGTGCTGCGTGAACCGCCAGTTCATCAGTCATTTCAGAAACCATTTTATCAAACTCGGAGTTCTTCACTCGTGCTTCCTCCAATTCTTTGCCCATACGGCTGAGCTGATCCGTGATGCTACTGGTTTGCTTGAGCTCTTCTTCCGAAGTTTGCTCTTTCACAATCAACTGTTCCTTGATATCATGAGTTTCCTTATCTGCATTTTCTAGACTAGCCTTTAACTTGTCAATCTCACAACACTGACTTTCTATAACCTGATCTTTCTCCCCAACTAAAGCAGTTTTCTCCTCTAATTTAGAATCGTGCTCTTCAGCTTTCGTCTTAAGGTTATCATTTGCTACTGTTAGACTCTCGATAGATATCTCTTGTTCTTTCAGTTGTTCCGATTGTTTCTTCAAAGTATGTTCGGCTTCGTCAAGTTGCGAGGATATCTCATCACATTTTTTCTTATACTCAGTCAAAGTGGACACTTCAGCCAACAAATCTTGGTGCTTTTTCTCAGCCTCATTCACTGCACTTTTCAGCTCTTCAAATTCGTCTGGTTTGGCCGTGTCTTCATCATTCACTGACGTAAGTTTTTTCTCCAAAGTAGAATTAGATTTCTGAAGTTCAGATATTCTATCCTCTTTGTCACTGATGTCACATTGAAGCATGTCTATCAGCTGCTGGAACTTGGTAACTTGTTCACGAGCAGAATCTGCCTCTTGCTCAGAATCAGCTAATTTGCTGATAAACTCGCCGATCTGGTTAGTGTGTTCCTCGCGGGTAGACATATCTGTAGTCAACAAATCAAGTAAAAAATGAATTACCGAACTAACTATGAATTGATCATTTACAATAACACAATGGTCAGGAAAACTGGGCGTTCCATAAGTCCATAAAGGTGACATACCTTTGAAGTTTTCAAGCTCCTTCAAGAGAACTTCAATATGTCGATCTTTGTCTTGGAGTTTGTTTTCTAAATCTTCACACTGAATTGTCAAGTCTTCGATGGTATTCGCTTTCTCTGAGGAGTTCGTCTTCTATAATTGATAACCGAGGGTTGAATTACGCATATAACACCATTTATGTTATAAATACATATTTCCTTCATGTTATGGTGGATTGATGAAAATAAACACCATCATAATGGATACCTACCAAGTCTGGCATTTCCTTCACTTGTTTCTCTAAGTCAGCAACGCGAACATTCACGTCAATGTTCTTCTGGGCCAAAGAATCGTTATCTTTGCACGAGTCCTCGTAGGCAGATTTCAGTTGATCCAACTCACTTTCGATCGCTCGTAGTTTTTCGTTCAAATCGTCCACCTCTTTTTGTTTTTCCTTGCAAATTACGACAGAAATATCATTGACGACGCCTGACAGCAAGCACACATAGCTAAGATGGCTGTCAACTATAAGATCACACACATTGTACGAGCAACAGTAAAAGTAGCATACCTGGGTCTTCACTTCCTCTGCGTGAAGCAAAACGCCGGGGACCATGTCCTCTTCCTCCTCTTCAAACATCCGTTTGCGTTTTCTACACTTTTTCACAGATTGTGTGTAGATTTCAATCTTTTTCTCTGCCTTCTCTTCAGCAAGAGCAGTTTCAGCTTTAAGCCTTTCGCTAATAAATACGTAAGTGTCATATTGTAACAAAATGCTATGCTTTCTTATGAATAGATTAAAATACGGCCTAGTTGATTCGGAATATCACGCTCACGTGTAGGCGTTTTCAATCTCTACAAGCTGCTGTGCCATTTCTTGACAAACTTCATTACGAATTTGCGACTCCAGTTGAAGAAGTTTCCTTCTCTCACCGATAAGTTCTTCCTTCAGGGCCTTGACACACTCCACGAGTTCCTGTATTCCAAAGGGCATCAAATTATTAAAGGTTAAACGTTAAATGAAGTTCATCTAGGTCTTAGTAATACTATCAATTGTGAGACATACCTGCTGTTGGTCGGTTACAACACTCAAATCATTTAATTCATCTCCGTCTTCTTCAGGCAGTGGTACTAAAGCAGCAGTGTCCTCTTCTTGCATGAGCTTAGCATAAGTGCCTGTGCGAGAATAGAGGTATTTAGTTATAAAGTGCATAGAAAAATTGCAAGGCTGACGTACGACGTTGAATAAAATAAAAGTTCGCAGCTTTTTTAAGACTAGGCTGTGGTACCTGGCGTTGCCCATCCTATAGTTTGTCTGTTAGATCTACCAGGGGTTTGGGAGAGCATCATCGATACATATCGATTATTAATGACCTTTTTACTCTCCTTCGGCTTCTCAGGCTCCACTTGTGTGACAACGACCTTTACATGAAGACAAATGTTGGTCAAATTTACATATGTTCGAATCAGTTGGTTGTAATTTGTAAATGTGGCTTGGGAAATTTTCATCATTCATTACCTGTTTAGCTATGGCAGAATACTTCAAGGCATGCAACGTTTCGTCGAACGTGCTTGCACACTGATTTACATTAACTATCATCAGGGCGCGACCTTTTCCGCAGAAGAAACTCTGGAAAAGCCTGGTAAGTTTGCTATCTCGGAATGGAACGATTCTTTGGTTATTCCTGTAGGAAACCCGAATATAAATATTATTCGAATGAGAAAAAGAAATAGACGTAATGTTGAACACATGGGAAAGGGAAATATTAATACTGTGACGAACTTATTCATTTGATTATGCCTGAGAGTCTTAATGCATCTGCCAAGAGTAAGTAGCGATGTGTTAATGTTTCCAGCTTCTTTAATCCTCTCTCCGTTACTCTGTGTCTTCGTGTATCTCTCAGAGCCAGCCAAGTCACAGAAAGATAACCTGCAATAAATACTCAATAATCAAATCTGGGAGGGCGAGGTGTGTTTGCGAAATTGCTAGTAAAACTGTGTTAACATTACTATGATAATATTCTTACATGCTCATTCGCGCGTAGTGAGGTTGATCGGTGTCGACCACGCGGATCATTTTCATTGTAAAAATGCAGTGACTCCTAGATGAGTTGTGGTTTAATTTGGTACAGGCAATATTCAGGTTTTTCTTTCCAACAGTCAAAATCTTATAAGCTTCGTCGGCATTGTTCACATTAACCTCTTTTAATCCTGATAGAAAAGATGCGCGGCGTGAAACATAATCGAAACTGAGATTTGAAATCCAGCATTCGGCAAATTATACAAACACTTGAAACACGAACCTCTGCAATACGGTATCCCGTTTTTATCTTCTCGCAACTGCAGAACGGCTCGTCGCGCATTTTTCTTTTTGGGCAAGGGTTCCAGTAGATCATAGGCGTACTCATTATAAACCTCAACGAATGATACCCAGATAGAGAATCTAATCTGGCCTTGGTTCTCCACGTCAATAGCAGCTTCTTCGCGTACGCGCTCATCAGCTTCCTTGAACATTTCTTCGATGCTATCTGTAATACAAATCCTGGGTCAACACCGGTATTAAGATCATTCTAAGTCATTTGGTAATTCGAATACCGGTCAGCTATATTACCTAAGGAACTTATATCTGGATTAGACATGGTGCTTGCTATCGACTGCCTCTGAACCATCAGTGAATCTTCTGACATAGTTGAGTTTACAGTCATCTGGGATATATCACCATCACAAACAAGTTGGCTTACTTCAGGCTCCTATTTGATATGGATGAGTAGATATTTTCATGGACAATAATAAACAATTTACACGTTTGATAGAATTACAAATAACAGATACATTTTAATAGAGTAAAAGAGGTTACCTCGGAACTAGCAAGTTTCAACACGTTTGCTTTTATAGTCTTTTCTCTTTCTTGGTCACCTGGTGTCAATTTCTGAACATCACAGAACATCTTCGGTTTGAATATTGGTTCTTGAAGTTGCCGTTCAGAAATGCTGTTGAAAACAACGTCCAGGGCACGAGGAAGAATGCCGCCGTCCATCGGGTGACCTAAATTGCGGGAAAGAAGATTTGGCTGTTTTACTTTACAATCCAAAACGCTCGTAAAACATTACCGAAAAAGTTATTGACATTAACATATTCATCATAAAAACATACCCTGAATGGTGTACGTCTTTCCAGAATTTGTGACACCATAGGTAAATACCAAACAATTTTGTCCATCAACGAACTCTTTTACGGTTGTCAACATAGTCTCATCAAAGAACTCTTTTTGTGTGGTTTTCTCGTTAAAGATGTGAGAAAAGGTGAACTTGTGGTGCTGTTTGGTAAGGCCATGGGTGCTGTTTTTGAAAGCATGTGACTCTTTGGGGGCGTTTGCTGACATCGTGTTGCCATTCACGACGTCCATACAGTTCTGGAATAAAAATCGTCACCTATGTGTAAAATAGTTCTTGGTTCGAG
>JAXGGS010105091.1:4267-20032 GCA_035585475.1 Armandia brevis | reverse complement strand
AATTACAGAGCTTAATTACACGTGTGTTAGTTTGTATACGGTGGACTCGGGTAGCGTTTACCTGGCGTTCATTATTTTTTGGTCAGTCTCGTCTAGCGAGCTGTTGTGCGCGATACGGAACGAGCCGAGGAAGGCGCCCCTCTTCCTGCGAATCTTCTCACACTAGGACAGAGAAAAGCACAGATACAGATATAAAAAACAAGCGCCACATGGGACAAAAACAAATGTGAGACGCACAGTACAGAGGTCAAAGCAATGTGTGTAAGATCGTCCTCATCTTAACAAAGTGATAACAAATATGAAGTGAGAGGCAGGCTGAATGGAAATAGTTTAAATTAGGTTTTAATAGAGGTGATATTCACAGGATTGTCTGCTTCTGAAAGAGGTGTAAAGGTACATTTTTTGATTAATCAGATATTCTGGACCTATTGGGCTGTAATAAGTGAATATAAAAAAAGATCCTGGCCTATGTCTACAATGAGAAGGAGCCTGACATTCTAAGGTATTTGCTTCTTTCAGCGAGTAACTGTATGAGTAGTCCCTGTCTCCTGGTGAAAACGCACGTTGTTCGCAAAGTCAACAGGAAAATAGACAACATTAAATGACAAACGAAAGGAGAGAGTATGAATAAGCAAAAACCGAAACGTGGATGGAATGTATAAATAAGTTGAATAAGATAGGCATATTAATGGGCTATTTGGATTCAATTCACCGTGACAAACCTGGTACAAATGTACGCGTAATATTTCATGATTAATGTCAAGTTCCTCGACTGTTTGTTGTCTATTTTTTCACTTGACGCGTGCTTTCAGTGATACTGTTCCGTGGATCTTACATCATGTTCAGTCACGGCACACTATATTGTATGTGACAAGTGGCCATGTATCCCTGATTAACTGCACCCATGGCATGCGTTACTAAAGAGGAACCGGCGACATTTAACCTTCCATATCACTGAACTCTGTATCTATTTTCTATCGCCACAGCTGACTAACTTCATCATCTATGCAACCCCGGGCATCGCCGCATTACACGTGAAGGTGCTCAGTGTGAGTAGGGGAGTGATTGTTGAATCTATGAGGTACTTGTGATCTCCATTCTCTGATAATTTGTATGTTAAATAGTTTATAAATCTAGGCATCTCGTATGCGGTAGGTCTGTTTATCGTGATTTTAGTGTTCGTGGAACGAGCGCTTCCTTTTAGTCAGAAGATGAAAATGCATGTCTGACGGTTGCGGACGTTTGAGTGATGCAGAGCATATTGGACTCATAGAAGCACGAATTTGTTTCAAACGCACACAGAGGACAGGATGAACATGAACTGTGCTCTAGCAGGGGTGAACAGAGTGATAATGGAAATGTGTCAATACAAAAGAAACATGCATGGGTACTTAAAAAACAATCCTCACTGATACATAAGACAATCTGGGCATGTGATGATTTCTAATGCGAAATATGGAAAGAACTTGGTAAAAAAATAACAGGCTATGCAAACTCAGGGGATGGTGGAACAAATTCACACTGAGGTGGTCACAATCCAAATAAAACATTTATCAAAACAAAGCTAAATATAATACATAGAATCACAATAAAAAGAAATATGTGTCAAGAGACACAAGACAGCTAAAGGTATTGTAATGTACAGCTTGGCTAAGGTGTAGGGATGAATGTGTAGATAAAAAGTAGTTTAAAGGTTCCACCAGTCACCAGATGGCAGTACCTGGCTTCCATGATCTTCCTATCAACTGAGTCTATTGACCCATTATGCGCGAGATGGAAAGCTCTGAGTATGTTACCGCGTCTTCTGCCTAGCTTATAGTACTACAAATCACAAAATAATCACCTTCACCAGGAGACAAGGGGTTAAAGCTCTTGTGGAGGGGTTAAAGCTAATAGACAGGTGAATATGGCACACATGAAACATTAGTATATGAGATCGAAAATAAATAAAAAATTGGGTATCAGAAAAGTAAAAATAATCGAGGCACATTGGTCTCTGTACATGTTTATGCGGATCTGTCTAAATTGTTTAACTATGATAAACAGCGAACTTGTTAATTAAGTAATACATATATAGTATCAACATACAAGCAAACTAGGTTTTGTACACGTGACTCGTGCGACTATAAAAGTTCATTACATGTACATATATTTACAATTCAATTACGATATTCTCGAGCAACTTATATAATTGTTATCAAGCAGTAGATTACGCTACTGTAAATATGAGTATGTGGCTGGTCAGCTTACCATGTCTCTGGCGAGGGTTAGCTGTTTTTCAGCCGCTTCTTTTTTAAGTTCATAATGTCTGC
Organism: Armandia brevis; assembly: GCA_035585475.1. NCBI lineage: Eukaryota > Metazoa > Annelida > Polychaeta > Opheliidae > Armandia > Armandia brevis. The sequence goes on along the minus strand of JAXGGS010105091.1, from coordinate 17,720 downwards.
TCTCTAGTTCGTAGGTGAGCTGTAACCACTGCTGTAATTCTGCCAGAGGGGCGTTGTGTCTCTCCTCCAGCTGTCGTTCAGCTTCCATCAGTGCCATGCGCACCTGGAATTATACAGATATCAACATTAATGAATAAATTCATACTGAACTGGCTAAGCCAGGTCTTGGACACATCTAGATATGATTTATATATTAGTATTTATTATTAATGAATTTAGAACTTGTTATGGCAACCGTAATAAACTGCTAGGAAAAGTGCCCTGACCTACATTTTCTTTCACAATATTTGGCAATTGCTTGCACTGAATTATACTTTGTACTACATTGTCCTTTTTATCTTATACACATATTTAGCATTGTTATGATTATTCTGTGAGTTACATTTGTATTTGCGCATCACGTAATAATTGCGACATCGTGTCGCAGGTGAACACCTTCAATGACCCTCTAGGATCTGGATAAATCCCTACCGGTAATCAACCTGGCACACCTTGTTTTTCCGAATCACGTGTTATCCATGTCACCACTCAGGCATTTTCGGATTGTTAAAGGATTGTCTTTTGTGCATTGGGCGAGTTTGTACTTAGACTGAACACGTTCAGGAATTCTCTATTGGGCTTTCGCTATAAATATTCACAGGCAGGATAAGTGGGTTTATAGGATTGTGTCACTTTAGCGCAAAAAATAATCTGGATTAAGCGAGGTGTAATTCTAAGAACGTATAATGGAAAGTAAGTAGATTTCATATTTGAGCCATTATATCGCATTATTCAAGAAAACGCCAGTTTATTTCGCGAACCGCCAGCGGCAAGACGCGTTCCGTTTTCAGGCTTGACATCAAATAGGAAGGATGGCGACAGGAGGCTGTTTGACGTTAATACACACGATCAGTGACATCACTGCTAACGTGCAGGACGTTATGTTCAACCCTGCACGTTCCCAGATAGCTATCCGAACCAAAGACAACGCGGGACCAATCAAAGTTTACGACTACGATGGCAATAAGGTAGGATATATCACATTGAGTTATGCTCCAAATGACACTCACAAAATATTGAGGCATTCCAACATGTCGATGCAAACCTAACAGGAAAGAGGTTTAATAGTCGCATCATAATAACTACATTATTGTTTCATCAATGGCAGGTAGAACAAGTTGGCAAAGGTATACCAGCCCTGCAGCAGAACGGACGTATGTCCTTGGACACGCAACGCGCGCTCTATCTAGTGACCAGTCCTTCCCACCTGGCATTGATAAACATGGAAGGAAAACTACAGGACAAAATTGCCATACCCGGTGCCACCCTGGTGGGTGTGACCTACATGAAGGACAATGACCTCTACGTTCTCTCGGACATTAAACAGAATAAATTGTTCCTCGTCGATCCCAACAGTAAAAAGGTGGAGGAGACGATCGCCGGTAGCAGGGGAGGACCGATGTCGTTTACTGGGGCGTTATTCCTCAGCACCTGCAACGATCTCGTTGGTAACCCCGTCGTGTTGCTAAGCGACGCGGGGAATCATCGTGTTCACCTGTTGGAGCTGGACGGCGATCTGTTTCACACGTACGGCAGCAAGGGCGGCGGGGAAGCCCAGCTCACCAAACCCATGGGTGTGGTGGTGGAGGATGAGGGGCGGGTGATCGTCTGTGACCAGGGTAACAAGAGGGTGACGAGCTACTGGACGGAGGGGGCCCCGGGGGAGGAGGAGCAGGTGGACCGGTGGGCGTGTCTGCTCACCGCTGCCGAGTTAGGCGGGGAACCCTCCTGGATAGACATGGATCAGCGACGCAACGTTCTAGCTCTTAAAGCGGGCAACAACATTCAAATATACAATTATTCCAGCAGATAAACCGCGAGACAATTTCACAAGTGATCTATAATGACAAACGTGTTTGCGTTGATACGTGCTCCGGATTTTACATGATATTTATTTTTATTAGAAGTGTGTGCCGAATTGTGAGAGATTTAGTAATCGTTTTAGACAGCCATGTCATTTGTCTAATGTAAAATAAATCTTTATCGCGTCATTTTCCTGTTTGGCTATTGATGAGTCATAAGCACTTTCAAATTTTAATGTGTTAGACACAATAGTCCCTTTACAATAACTTTTAACAGGTAACGTAAACTACTGTTCAGAACGGATGTTAGGTACCGGGTTATTATATACATTTTCTATTATGAGCTTTACGATTTGTAAATTGGTTAATCAGCGATTATCCCATTAAAACGTGCACGAGTTGGGCCAAAAAGTCTGAACAGTGTTCAGTAATCCATGAATAATGGTATTACAAGTACCAGCCACTGGGGTTATGTTATCTAATTTAGGGACTGAAAGGTATTGGCAAAACTTGCTCGAGTCGCGTATTAAACAGCCCAGTACACAGTTCACAGCGGATGGCACAGCGGAGGGTGGTTTAACCGGCCACTTGGTAGTAGTAGTATACGTGGTGGTAATAGAGTAGTATGCGATCTCTTGTGGGTGGGGAAAAAATAGAATCCAGGAATAATGCCACGGGGGATTGGTGGCACGTGATATACAGAACTACAAATGAAATAAAGTAACTGAGCTCGGTTTTATGTATGAAAACGTGGGACGAGTTCCATTTTTCCCTGGCTCGTTTTTCCCAATGAGTCGCTGGTGAATGTAAATGCGTAACAAAATCGTCTACGTACATGCGTGCCAACTGTTACCAAACTGAAGCAACTGACTATGAAACATTGTCCATGATGTAATAAAGCGCATTTCTATATGTACCTGTACTAATTCATCCTCAGCTAGTTTTAAACTGGCTATTTCCTCCGCAGTCGTCTCTCTCGCTATCCGCAGCCTCTCAGCTTCATGCTGCAGAATATTAAATATAAATATCATGAAAGGAGTTAATTTCTGTATATACTGGTAAACAGAAACATCATATTATCAACTGTTGTATAAAAACATGATAATTTACCTTTGCCGTTTCTATTTCTGTGCGTAATTTATTTTCCAAGTTTTCTTTTTCCTCTGCAACAGTGTGTTTTTCTTTGTGAGCATCGTCTAGTCTATATAATAAATTATAAGCTTCATTATACTAAAAGTACATTTAGTATTACATGCACATGTACTACATATCTAACGACTTTCGAGGCTAAATTTAACCCTTTTTGTAGGTTAATCATATCGTCTTATTGATAACTTTTGAATTATTTGAGACATGACACTTACTTTTGTTGTAAATTGTTGAAATTTGATTCTGCTACTTTGAGATTATCTAGGTCCCGCATCATTTTGGTGATATGCTTTTGTGAGTATTTACGTTGTATGTGAGCGTACCAGCATCCTGCGATGGCAACGCACATCGAAAACAACACAATAAGATCCTTTATCCAATTGTGTGGCCCTAAGATAGAAAAATATTTAAAGTTAAAAGCATGAACGTACAAAACATCTTCATGAGGTCATTCTTTCCATGTGGAATCAAAGTCATCGGAACGGACTCAACCATTCACAGAAAGATTTTTCCATTTACATGGAACTTTCATTTATATGTTAAAAATTCGCCCGGTGTTTACCTTCTACGACGTATATTTCCCGATGTCCAGTAGGGAGTGAAAACACACATTTCGCACATAACGCACATAAAATCAAATGTTTTTCAAACATATTGTAAGTCGTGCGTATCAACTATTCACGTTACCAAAACACCATACGTAATTCTCACAGTGTCCAGTTATCACAAAATATCAACTACAATTACAGCTCATGTTTCTACATCAGCGACGTGCAAGTTACAACTTCAAATTTAAGTTTAACTTCAATTTCAATATGTATTCCGCCCATTACAAATAAAAATATCATCATAGTTATGCATGTACATGTAAATTATTCAGGGCCGTGTGTTAATGTCACTTCAAACAGACATCGAAGATGGCATTTCATACACATGTACTTGCATGTACATGTACATATGTGTCCGAGATGTAGGCATATATACCTAAAGCGCGTATATCTTTATATAGTAAAAAAAATATTTGTGTATGTTTTGGTAACTGTTTTGCCAATTCTTCAGGCAAAAGGGGGCCGGATAGTCCGATGACCTATACCGTTCCCTTTATACAATGGTGGGAGTGTGATAGGCTCATTTTGACATTGCTGATACATTGAAATTATTGATTAAATGTCATGATCTGTCGATACAAGCTGTTTCTGTAAATATGCAACTCCACAGTACATCTCGATGATGATAGCAAAGGACACGTGTTTCAGGATTGTTCGGGCTATTAACTCGGCACTACATGGATGATAAAAAAGGTGAGCCTACGTTTCGGAGGTCCAAACAGAACCAAATCTGTAGCTTTGACGGCCATTTTTTGTCTGTGGACGCCATTTTTTATTCCCAAGATGCTGCTCAGGTACTGACTGTTGGCGGCCAACCTGTAAAATAAAACCTCATTTTACTTTCCAGCACGGAAACACATGGTACAAAATAGCTAATCGTGTTTAGAAATAAAATTAATGAAAGTAGTATGACACAGTGATATAAGTAATGGTTATACTACTAACCTGGGTAGGACGTGTCCGTCTACGATGTTCACCCGGAATGTTTCAGTGTACTGTGGAAGTTCTACGTCATCGTTTAGCCAAACTATTACGTCATCAACCGTCCAGTTGTACACTGAAAAAAAAGACATAATATTAGCATAATGGAAAACATTAGTTAAAGATTAGGTGCTATAGGTTACGCGCATAGGACCTAATTATGATGCATGCTCTCGGGGTTTAAAGAATTAAAAGCTTAGTTGAGACTATGTCGAGGTCGGTGGTAAATAAGACTCGTTGAATTGTTGCCATAGAGATCAATTTGGACAAGATACTGGGGATTTGTGGTGAGGGAAGGTGGGATAATCTATATGTGAGAATAATATACGCAATCAAATCCGGGTTATTATGGTCGACGAATTTTCTATCAACTACCGTGAATCCCCATGAACAAAGCGCAATGTTTGTCTCATGATTTTAAACTTAATGTTTTCGGAGCGCCTTAGGCATGGACCAGATTTTTTTGGATTTTGTGTGGGAAGCGAAATCATACAGTTTGGCACAGTGTGAGTACAGGGGGCCTTTGAAGTGAGAACTGAATGCAAATGGATGTCTGGGCAGGCTGACCTCCTTGGTAAGGTTTGCAAAATAGTTGCCGGGGAGGCCGCATACACACATCTTTAACTAGCGGAGACAGAAAAACAATTTGAGCATCTGAACACAGTATTTACACGCAATGGTACAAGACAATCAAAGGCACAGACTGTATGATGTGGCTTCCAATGCAAAGCTTAAAGGTCATTAGATTTTATCTGGTCGGAGATAAGGAGATACAGGGAATTACGGTAAAAAAGCGCGAGTCATGACACACTTAATAATTATCCTGACAATTATCGGGGGAATTCCGGGACAAAGTCTGGTTTTAAATAATATGTCGACAACAATCGTTATTACTTGCGTTATTGTGTGAACTATCCACGGCATGTTGCTCAACATTCATTTCAACGGAACGAAATGTTTCAGGAAGAAAGGGTTTTACGATGACGATTGAGCTAGAGTACCTAACTATTGTGACCTTTATTTCAGCCGGGACGTATAAATGACCTAAAATCTCGCCAAATGAGTCAACCACGAAAACAGATGACGAGAAATGTTCATGGTTGCGTGGTAAAACACGTGTAAAACCTTGGTCATCTGATACTATTCTATTATTACTCATACGACAGTGATATGGGCGAGTAATCTTCTACACACAATTCGTGTGACACTTCTATCTGTCATATGAGACACAACGAACATTAGTTATCTTCCTTCTAAACAAATAATAGAGAGGAGCAACGTGTAATATTGACAGGCAAAACCTCCATATCACAGCATCATATATGTAAACACTAAAGAAACATACTCGGTGAAGTCAATTCAACCTCCACGTTAACATATCATGAAAGGAAGGATATGGAAAATGCCAAGTTGGACTGGGCTACGGAAACAGAGGAATTCGTTCGTGGCCGATGAAAATCATATTATCATATTCAGTGCCTAAGTATCAACAAATGTATTTTACGTGCTATTTAGACTGTTAACCGGCACTGACTGACGCATCCTGTGAGCATCAATAGTTGGTACTGAGTTGAACTACATTTTTTGTGCCGTCATTTATCTGTCTGCGCTCGAGGGCCGGAGAGAGTACCCCCCGGGAACAAACCGTGCAATGTACTGTCTGTGATTTTTTTAACAAGTAACATTCTTGGCAACACATTACACAATTATGTATGTACATAATATAAAACTTGACATCAGAAAAAGAAACAGTCAACAACATCGAATTGTAAAGAGCTGGATTAATCGCTTAACCTAGAACGGCGCCCGCAACCGGACCAAGCGCTGGTCAAGGGGGTGGTGGTGATTATTACCATGGTAACGGGTATGCCCAGTGAATCACGTGCTAGTCATGTGTGTTTGATATCAGTACTAGCGAGCGTATCTGCGTAAAGCCTGAGGAGGAGACAGACCGTGAGACAGACCGGCATACAGGTTGCCTCATTGTGTATGATTCCGGGACTCGGACTGGACTCTGTTCCCAGAGTTTAAAATTCCCCCACTAAGTCTAGATAGATAAATACACACATAGTCTATCTCGCGTACTTAGAAATGATTGTAGACATGCCCGGATAGGACGTTTGCTGTAAATCCTCCATGATAACATAAAGGAGATAACATCGATGAGACGGACAGATGGAATTCGGAGGTTAATGATATTGTGCGAGGAATCACAGTGAGAAACATTACACACTTCACAGTAGTTTTCAAGAACGGGGAATTACTAGACGCGCATCGCTTCAGTGTTGCCATACACAAAATATGTAATTCTCAGGAACGCTTAACACACATGTAAGTTTCTCGGGACTCCCGCCAGTCACGTGCTAAATGCGAATCAGACGCTGTTATCATTAGTGCCAGAGATTATCCGCATCAGGCAGTAATCTGGGTGCTGCGGTAAACAGCACCGGCCTGAGGAGCACCGGTACACCCCCCACATACCGCCGATAGCAGAGATGCCAACACACACTCTCTCTCTCTGCCGGCCTGACTAACGTTTATATTTAACCTCGCCAGTATTACAGACACGCAGTACCAGCGGTAAGTCAAACTCCACTTTATACCGACAAATATCAAATTCAAAGTACTTTAATATTATAATAATGCGTCGAAAGTTGATGAAGTTGAATGTGTAACCCAGTATGATAGCGGGGGATGTGGAACAGGACGAGGGTGCTCTAGGGATGAGCTGCGTTGTCACTATGAAATAACTCGAAGGGCGTGGTTTAAGTCCCAAACTTTCGACGCTGTGGATATTTTTGTTTACACGCTGCATCCAAATGCTAAGGAAAACAACTTCAGCATAATTCAGATGCCGATAATAAGGACGTGAAATATATCAGCTTGATATCATTTATGCAAATTGTCCCAGTGGATGGCCTACAAAAGATATCACTAAACACTACGTTAAGTTTGGTTATTGGCAATGGTCTCAAGTGACCTATCACCAAAATAATGCATCAGCCAAATATTGATGTCGATTCCTGATGCCAGTATCCTGGTACCAGTATAGTTTCCCATTGCCGGGGCTTGAATGGGGGTCAGAAAATTATGAATTTAATGACCACAATAAAAATGCAGCGCGAAGCATTTCCTGATAGTTTACTGGTTTAGTTTAATACTGGTTTGGGGAGACGAACTAAACCATACAACACGCACGCGCGTCTCACATTACAACAACTTTCAATTATTTCAATCAGCACTAGTATCCTATATAGAACGTCATTTCTGTTTACAGCGGAGAGCTAGGTTTTGCCAGTGAAAATGGATGAAATTTATTGGAACTATACGATATTTGTTATAGCTTGTATGCCATGGCTAGTCTACGTCTTACTAGTCCTTATATTCACTCTTTCTATAGGATATGGGTGAGTAACAAACATATCATTACAATCATCATACAACTGATGCTCATTCGTAAGCTGTAATAATTACTATGTATATCAAATATACAGGTAATCACTACGCTAATAAACTTCATATGTATCATGTGTACCGGTATTATAATCATTATTATTGTATAGGACCTATTGTTAAACGTAAATAGTGTTTGCCTTTCTTATCTGATAGTAAACGCAGGTCTATTAACTCATCAAATAGAAAATCATCTTCAATTTAGGTTATCATTGGGCAATATTATATTCAGACTAGCAGTATGCACGATTTAGACCTAGTGTAAAATGACCATGCCGAACTTATATGGATAAAGTTTACAAAAAAGACAGTCGCTCGACAGGTGGCATCTATGACCAGGCATTGTTAGGTGCATCGTCTTATAGAACCTAATGATGCATCACATATCGTCCACGGCGACACACGGGCAAAGTTTCGTGTGGGATACGAAGTTAATCAATTAAATGATAAATATTCATGAAGTCATATTGGATTTACTTATCGCCATATTCCCATATATACTGATACTATCCGACAGATATGAACAATCGTGCGACCTGAGGTCAAACGAGGGATCCGTAAATACATGACCGTTATTAACAAAGTAATTATTTGCGGAGCATGTCTTCTTGTTTGTAGATCCCAGCCGAGTGCAAAATTTTCTTATCGCTAATGAAATACATGTATATATGTATTATGTCTTTGGTCAGTCTAGCACGTTCAGGGCTTGTGCGCGGTGCCTCTATGCTGTCTCCTTTAACAAATATACTAGACAGGCGTTTAATTGAACTTGATATTTCTAACCGGACTATAATTATTCATGCAATTACTTTCCCCATAACTGTGTAACGCCCAATACCGCGTATATGGCCTATATGTTTGACACCCACCAGTTCTCTGAACTATCGTTTATGCGGTAGTCACCATCGAGGAAACACCGAATCTCCCTTGACAACTTTAGAGAATGCCATACACAAAATCATACCGCCTCGCTTGTATAATTGATTATACGCGCCTGGCCATCTGTTAGTAACCGTTATTCCACTGCCCAGCAGCAATCATCAATTCAAGTGTTATAAATTCAGAATACGTTAAATGATTAAAACGTTTATAAGTCCGGCGGCAACAGGTGGCCTAGACAAAACCTCTGTCCAGACGCCAGATTTCCTCAATATGCATCTACAGCTAGCGTTCTATTCTCCGTCTGAAGAATGCAGATGTCTGCTCTGACATCGGACAGGCGAGGAAATGATTCAGGATGTGAACAATATTATGATTATAAGAATTTCCAAGAAAATGATAAATCGTGCTTTTGGTAGATATAAATGTTCATCCGTTGCCCAATACTCCAAATCAAATTTTCAACTGGAAAAAAAGATACCTTCTCGCGGAAAATATCGATGTTAAGGTATAAGGGAATGGAGAATTAATCATGCTGATAATGAATTATATGTGAACTGCCGCAACTAGTCTAACGAATATCCTTTTATTACAGGAGATTAAAACTGTATAGAAAGTCCGACCCGTTGTTGGTAATGGACTCACTACCAGGTGTCAGTGTGGTGAAACCACTGATGGGGGTCGATCCATGTCTGGAGAAAAACCTGGAAACTCACTTCACTATCAAGTATCCGAAGGTAAGGCTCTATCACTCAATAGGACTAATAAAATGACTAATTGAAAACTATTCATGCCTTGTTTTACCGAATAAAGCCTAAGGAAACAACGAACCACTGCTATTTCCACAATGAACTGAAGATGAGTTTAGGCTTCTTGCAATCCTCCCTTGCCAATTTGGATATAAAACTCAATAGATATTAATAGAACGTGACGCTAATGCAATACGGAAATTGAACTTCAAATGCCTTATATATTTGTTATTACAGTATGAGCTTCTGCTATGTGTTCAAGACCAGGACGATCCAGCGATTGAGTTAGTTAATAGCATGAGGAAGAGATATCCACTAGTTGACTGCCGGCTCTTCATCGGTAATTCTTAATTGGTGATCATAATTCATTTTCGTGTACCAGTTACATAGGCCGATTCGAGAGCCCAAACTAACTATTATCAATAATTGAAGATACCCAAAGCAACAATGGAGAAATCGATTCAATTGAAAACTTGCTTCAATATATTACGTTGTTTGCATTTTATGCGCATCAAGGTGGTAGAGCTGGTATTTTAAATCCTATGGTACACAACATGGCGCCTGGTTATGATGCAGCTAAATATGATATAATCTGGGTCAGCACAAGTAGGATAGCAGGTCTGTAACAAATGGTCCGTTTTCTCAGCCTTAAGCAAGCTTACGGAACAGTATATATACATGTATACATGTATATGTATCACTGTTTAAAACAACCTTATCTCTGACTACATACATATAGGGTTGGATATCGCATAACAACTTTTAGTGTAAATATTTCCCCGACTTTTCAGCCAGTATAGATATGTTATTGGATATGGTTGCTAAGATGCAGGATCCAAACGTCGCCCTCGTTCACCAGATGCCATACATCACAGATAGAAAAGGTCTCGCCTCTGCCATAGAAAAGGTGTAGTATTTCAATATGTCTAAGAATGACGGGAACCCTAGAAATGTACATGGGAAGCAAACGCAACACTGTAATGGAAATTCTGTCTGCTAACTTGAGTGTTCCACCTTTTTTAAAAATGCCAAAATGTAAGCGCGGTATTTGCGTGGGTTTCTCGTCTGCCCAGGTCACAAGACGCCATGTCTAGACTCAAAGTGCACGAATGATATGCACAAGTACATTATTTAACTTAAGATATGATCCTCAAATTGCCGGCCCTTACCATATTCAGGCGTTGTCTAAAACAACATCTTTCGTCAACTCAAATGTTTATCTGCAGTTATGTTTTCTACAACATTATTTCTTCGTCTTTTTGCAGATTTATTTTGGTGCCAGTACTAGTCGTTATTTTTTGGCCTTCAATGTGATGGGGGTGAGTTGTTTCACGGGCATGTCGTATCTCGTCAGTAAACCAGAGCTTGATAAACTAGGGGGCCTCTCCTGGTTCGGCAAATTCCTAGCCGAAGATTTCTTCATAGCCAAATATCTCCATGGAAAGTAAGTATATGATAATATCTACTCAAGATTTCATACTACTAACACGGCACCTAATTGATTATTCATTTTAAAATTTATTGGACAAACGTTGTACTGATGCGTTTGGCTTTGAAATAATCACCTGGTCGACCTGACTAACAAGAACCGAGTTGCCATGAGGTATTAAAATGTTGCATATTGCATTCACAGAGGTTTCAGACATCAAGTGGCTGCCGTTCCAGCACAGCAGAATGTAGCAGGTGCCTCCATATCAGCTTACAGAACTAGGATGGTCCGGTAGGAAATAAATACCATGCTTCTTTTATCGCTTATATAGTTCCAATTTAAGGCACAATATTCTGTATCTGCAAATTTACGTCCTATCCAACATGAATGATTTCATTTCTATCTTCCATGTTACAATTTGTAAACTTATCTTCTTGTGCTATAATTTCATAATCGAAATAATTATGGAAACGTGTTTATTTTCCTAGGCGTGATGTTTCCAGGGTTTACATAAATGTTTTAATGATAATTAAATTGTTTTCTCCCACAGGTGGTTGAGATTACGGCTGAACATGATCCCCCTAGTGGCGGGGTTCTTGGAACCGCTCGGGGAGAGCATACCACTGGGTGTGTACGCGGCCTGGTCGGCGAGCTATTTCTTTGGCGTCAGTCCGTACATGTACTTCGCCTGTCATTGGTTCTTGTGGTTCACACTGGATTACATCAATCTTAAAGGCATCCAAGTGAGTGAATTCCATCACATGAATTAATGATAATTATACCGGAAAACACTTTAGCTCCGTTTCAAGTGACGACATGAACTATCCTTTCCGATTGTTCGATTGTAAGCATTGTGAGCATTTTTGAACTTGTGCGAAATATCATAAAAACTGACGTTTTACATATTCAGAATGGTCCGCTGCCCTTTGGCATATGCACATACACAGCTGCATGGGTGATCAGGGAAGCCTTGTATATATTTATTTACATCGAAGCTCTAATGGACGCCAGGAGGATAAAATGGGGGAAAAGAACGTATAAGTTATCTAATTTTGGCGAGACGATAGAGATTACCAGCGACAAATCTATTCTTCCAATATAAGCATGTCCCCAGTAAACAACCGCAGTAGTTAACTTTATATTTATTTGCATATTCGTAATTTTGTATCTCAATTGTTTGCCATTTCGTCTGCAATTTTTGTATAAAACATGTATAAAGGATGCGAGATCTGCGATAATGAGTAAAACTCAATAATATTCATATTTCTTTGCATCAGATCAAAGCAATTCAGGGAAACTACACACTACTTACTCATCATATGGGTAGTAGTGGTTGTGCTATCATGTACTCATGAATAAGTTACTAATATATGTGTCAGCATACTTTTCTATAATGTGATCATGAAAGAATGTAGATACATTTTATGTTGCTTGAAAGTTATTGTAAGAATGAGATAAAATGGTGTGCAACTTATACGATGTAATACCAAGGAAAGAATCAATAAAATGTTCAATGATCAATCGATTCAAATTGTTTTTACAAGATGCCCTACAATACGTTCTGTCTTGAGCGGCCAAGAGTGAATCTAGGACATAGAAGCGATTTTAAGCATCCACGCACAGTGGTCGCAGTCACCTTTCCAGCTTATCCGGTAACTGCCTCATCAGCGGCCTCATTACCGAGCTAACCCCGTCTACTTGGCGAGGTGAAGAGGCTGAGCAACATCAAAGCCTTGACAACTTACACTACCTGCCACTGGGATACAAATCCGCTTTTCTGAGAACGGCCGACGCTAAAACCACCAGTTACCTCCGCGGTAAGAGACGCTGGGGTTTCTAGGGGGGATGTTTTTACCTGCATAACTAAATAATGGCCTCGTTACGTCGGTAATGGGAGCACTCAGGGGATAGAGATGCTGTTGTGTGGGGATGGAGTCGCGCTGGTCCGCGGTAAATGGGATATCTTTACATGCTAACAAATGTAGAGGGGATCTGCAGGATAGGTGGTGATCCCTAACGTGTCTCAGTCTATGATAACTTCAGCAGGACAAGTGAGCAACTTCGTTCACGTCGTGGGGAGACTGCCAGGCTACTCGAGTTCGGGAGACTACCAACGTTAAACATATAATCTTCGGCGAATGGCGCACCGATTTCCCTATAATTTCGGCTGAAGTAAGCAAAATTGCTTCAGGGTGTTAATACCGGCCTGGATTTTACATCAGGATGGGTACATCGATATATTCTAATTAGTTTACAAAAGGAAATTAATCGAGATTAATTCTAGGTTTTCATCGTAGAATGCGAAAACAATTCGCCGAATGGAGACGTTTAGCGACAGCAGGTGGTATGAGAGACACAAGGCAA
>JAXGGS010104980.1:0-20037 GCA_035585475.1 Armandia brevis | reverse complement strand
AAGGCCGTACGAGGTTAAGTGTAGGACCCAAGACAACCAGTTCGGTAAATGATTGTATGTCCTTATCGTCACATGCTGTCAGGAGCTCTGCTTGAAATGTTTAGTTATCATAAACGTCCTTGGTGGCTGCGTTGATGGAAATTAATTACATTATCATTTCCAAGTAATATTTCACCTGAAGGATCATATGTAAAACCTACCGGGAAATAAATCAGACCCCGTTTACCGAGCTATACCGTATAAACTCACGCATTAGCCGAGAGATACGTTAGATCGACTTATACTTGATTAATTACAGTAAAAAATAATGCCATTGATCTTACCGTTGCTAGCTTAAATTATTCAGAATATGTGATAAATAAGACAGTTACCATAAAAGGTTTGATTCTCCATGGTGCCCACTATATCAGGATGACGTCGCGTCCTTGATTGGCTGCCACAATATGTACTGAATGCTATAAAAGTTGTAGCTAATGCGCTATACCAGTATACACACCGTCTTCACCAACGATTCGGCTATATTTACTTGTACACATGTATATGACACACTTTAACATTGATATATCGGAACATACTTACCGCTCACGTGGTGGAGCATGACATATATCGATCTGTGTCTTGATCAATAGACCCCAATTCGAAGCACTGGAGGGTAGGGGTAGAATGCTCTTCAGTTAGCCTGTCCTTTTTTATATGATATGCTGATATGGCTACGGGTGTAAAGAGTTCTAGTGAGCATGTGAGACCGTACCCATTATCATGCTTAAATGGGGGCTTCCCCCAGCCAAAGATAAGTGAAAAATAAGATGTATACAATGGGTTATACCCTGACACACACACGCCCGATCCCCTTGAAGAGAGCCCCTCAGCCCACACACATTTTTATAATGGTTGCTAGCCCTTTACAGCAATCGCCCCAGCCACCCATCAATTCATAGTTGAAACGTTCTGACGCCTTTACAGGATTCCCCCAATGAAGTCCCCAGCCGCCCCCGATACATTTATATAAGTCCATCGTGACGGATAAGCGTCGTTGTTTATAATTTTATATAGCCTTAATACAGAGGGAACTGCTGAAGACATATTTCTCAACCATTGAACGAGTTCGCAAATTAAAAAGAGATTCATTATAGTTCCAAAAATATTTATAGAGGGCTATTTTTAAGGATGTTAAAATGATCGAATGGTTCGGCCCGTTACTAAAGTAAAATATTTTTCACAATCGGCTAAATCGTAGCAGGCTGAATTATTCAATTTGCTGTCAAGATTTAATTTGCCGATTGAAAAATGAACAGGAGGTAAGCATGCAAGTAGTTATATCAGTACATACGTGAGAGCGTTTAATATTAAGGTTATATGTTAGAATTAGATTTTCAATAACTCTTTCAGCCTCAACTGTTATAAATATATATGGAACACATACAAAATTGGTCTATTTCATGAGCGAACCACTTTATTAAATATCCCTATTTGCATATTATGATAGGTATATAACCAGTGATAAAGGACCTTGTAGGTGTCCCTTTTGATGTAGTAAAAGAGGCAAAATTAATGAAAAATTGTGAAATAGCAAAAGACAATGATAAAAGACAAATTGTCTTTTGTACATTGATATAATGCGAAATACTTTTAATTTGAATGATTTATCAGAAAATATGTGCCCTCATTTTAAAATCGTACACACTGTACCCATAACGCATGTATAGACAGCATATGTGTTTTATTATCATGAATGATGCAATGTTATATATATCTATAAAAAAAGAATCCATGTTTGAAACTCCCAGGTATTGCCGACCAGCACAGGGATGCTATTCCCATGTGACATGTGATCATTCTACTAAAGCAACTCAACCGAAATAATCTCCCAATAGGAAAACATTTATGCCGATATAGTTATAAATAAGATTAATTAAAGATTATACATCTACAAAGTAATAAATTATAAACGCAATGGTTGTCATGGAAACGGGCTTCTGCAGCCCTTAAGCTACGGTCCTATGGTCCTATGACACTCTAAAAAATCTGTTTCCTTAGATTGGATTTCAGTTTGAAACGGATGGTCGAGATTCAAATGGGTTGGGTGAATTCTACTCATTTTTAATCATGCCAACATTCTCTTGTTGCCCATGGACAAGATAATGTAAATGGATTAATGGTATAAGAAATGTGGTAGATTTGGTATCAAGCATGCAAGGTATTTCTTATTGTGCTCCGATTTCTCACGACTTATTGTGGTTTAAAGTTTAATGTAAGGTCAAAATGCCAAAAACAGCACCTTTACATAAAACTATCCTTCTATAACTCACATAACTTAAATCACCAAATATTTTCAAATAGATATGCAGATATTTCATTTAGGTCTATCCAAAAGAATCATGATATACATTAACACCTTTTTTTTTACCATAATCAATTTGTCGTTATCATACATATCCTTAGATGTTATCAGCAGTGCCCCAAGCACTATCAGTCTATGTATGAGAAAATAATTATCCGCATTTTGTAAATAAATATAAATATTAAAGAAATTATTTAAGTCAACCTTTAAGATGTTAAAGCACGCCGCGGATGTCGTGTAAATGTTTTTCATTAAAGGTTCGAGACTATAAATAACCTGAATTACAAAGATGTTGCTATCTTCATAAATTTTACTATGAAAATGGATAGTTTGGGGAAAAGACTGGTGATTCTCAGCATTGTATCCGCATTTGTACGTGGTTTGCAATGTGACAAACCAGGAGTAGTCTTTGTGAACAGCTTGCTTTACACAAGTGTTCTAAAGACTAGAATTACAAATTTAGAGTTTGTTAGCTGCACAATATTTGAGTATATGATTGTTAATACGAGACAATGTGCTGGAGATACGCATTCATCATATTTGAATCAACCCAAGCCTTGTGGAAACATAAAGTTTTCACATAGTCGGTTGGAAAGGTCACAAGTGCGATTATGGAACATAACAGTCCATTCTGTTCTGATTTTGAATGTCACATTCACTGAGTTTGCATTGGGCGAGTCAATATATGCCTGTGGCACAGAGGCCATAGTGGTTGTATGTTTGACGAAGCACGAGGTAATTTGTGGAAAGAAACTCCCCTGGTCTACGCTGTGTCATAAAAACCATTTACAAATTACGTATTTTTCCCAAAGGGATGAATTAGGTCAGAATAACACCCCAGGTGTTGAATCAAAATCTACATTCATTCTGACATATATTGTTATGGATAAAGACGCCTTGCAGATATATGACTACCAAATCTATTTCGGTATTCCTCATTTCATTAATGAAACTTTGAATGTTTTCATTCCAACAACATTTGGGTTTTCAGGGTTTCAAGGAGCATCTTATTTACCTGCCATACACAAAATATTGCTATTTGCTGCGTTTGAGTTCCATGTCGAGGTATATTTGCATAAATCAATTAATATCAGGGCGGTGTTTTATGATGGACCAACTGAAATGTACAATCAGCTCAAAGAAAGGGATGGCAATTCCACATTTCAGTCATCTGGGTTTTGTATCTTTGCCAAAATCGAAAACGTATATCTAAATAAGTTCCAAAGTAACGATGTACTTGCTTTTAATTACACTGATAGACATCTGGAAAGTACGAGCAAGATGGTATTCGATTCACTAGAAATCAGCATCAGCAGCGGCAATGTATTTAATTATCCCTTCTTCATGGGGCTTCTTATTCTTCACTCTGTTCATGAATTAAATCACTACTTGAATATAACAGTGACTGATTTAGTATACAATGGGCCTACTTCTGATGACTGTCGTCACTGGGGTGTAGCTGTTTATCATGGTAGATATAAATCATTGCATACATCAAGTGTTGGAGTTCCACCTAGTAAGTACAGAAGTGGCATCTATCCACTTCACGAGCCATTTTTATTGTTATGCAAATTAGTATTGACTAGACAGAGTGTGAGAAGTAGTATTCCTGTACCTAGTATATTCATGAGTGACAGCACTCCAGTACATCTGGTCTGGTACAGCTATAATAGACCCGAATTTTCTTTCAAAAGCAAAATTCGAGTTAGCTCTACAAATTGTCATCCAGCTTACATATTATGCCCTTCACCTTTGGTGCTTCATTCACAATTGCGAAGGAACTTTAGAAAAACAGGAACAGATTATAAGCACATCATGTTACACGTCTACGAACGTTTACCAATGGTAGAAATTAACGCTCAATATCCAAGAAGGCCTGGCTTTGTGAGTTATAATCAGAGCAGACGATTTGACACCTCGAGCTCCATACACTTTATCGCCTGGGAAGATGACTTGCCAGACAGTCCTGTGATAAACTATATTCTTCGACGAGCAGGCATAGGATGCACACACATTGTGTATATTCCGGCCTATTTCAGACTGAATCGTCCAACAAGGCAGTGTTTTGTGTCTGTTTGGCCTGAAACGCTTGAAGAAGGAGCAGTAATACAATTGATTTTGCATCAGCCGTTGTCCCAGGGATGCAAAACGCGGGTACTGGTCAGTCAAAGTTCCCCGCTGGTGTCAAAACAATCCATTCATGAAATACCTATGAATGGAAGTGGCTTCATGATCAGCAGTGAAGTACGGGAATATCCGATAGACAATTTAACTGCTAGAAACAGGTAAGCATAGTAAGCAACTTCACACTAAACCCGACGAACAACTAGATATGTAGGTTCTCAAACCAATTTTTAAATCAGATTCCTGAAATTTGTTTAAAATCACCGGATATAATCTTTTCAATTGGTTGTTCCTGCATGCCATGGTAAGCAGAGACTGGAATAAGAAATCTGGACATGTGTATGGTGTACAGCAAAGATATGGATTCCTCAGATCAATGGAACATTTCACCCAGCACAGAGAGTTCCTCATGCAGGCGGGAGAGAATAACTTTCAAACACAGGTGAACTCAATTCAATTGTTTCAAGTTGGTGAACTTCTCAAGGACAATCAAAACTTTCTGGCATTTGCACAACTTCTGAACAACATCACCTTAATTGAATTATCTGTGAATAGAGAGTGCAACAACAGAACATTTGATGTAGAATTTAAGTACGAGCTGCCGTCACATTTTGCATTACATCGTACGTTCTCAAAGTACGATCTATCTACTCACTATTTGGAGAAGCACAATGTGGCATACGACTCTCAGTTTTCAGACAGGAGCACTGTTTACAAATTTGCTCAAATTGCGATCTATTCCTTGCGTTCAATTATATTAACTTCGAAGGTCCACCGCGATAGTAACTCTGATTTGCTAGATATTAATTGATACAAGTGGCCGTACAGATATTTTCAATGCTCTTACTAGGTTGTTCGATGTATTTGAGGCAAAGGACACATCCGCGAATATCACTAGGAAGTCAGCACAGTCGATAAAATTTACCTCAAAATGTAGTCTAAAATTAAAGATAAATCCGTTTTACGATATATCGAAGCTCTCAGAAAGTAGTTATCGATTCCATAGTGATCCGTGCTGTGACAATAAACCTATGTCATATTACATATTTTGGATGGAACGATGGTTCAGTTGGTCTAACGCAGAGGAGATGTGTGAACACATTGGTGGAAAACTTGCCCATTTTTCCTCCCATGAAGAATTGAATTTGATTCAACAAATAATTTTAGGCAGATCGTTCAGGCCTGGTCAAATCTTCAGCCCTCTCAGACATTTTTCTTTCGCAGGACTGTTTGTCCGGTCTGGTCATGTATGTCAAATTTGATACTTTATGCTTAACCTTTTATTTTAAATGTGCTATCCTTCTTAATCTGTAAATAATTTAGAGCTTCAATATGCCGCAATTAAGGTGATTTACAGTTGCTATGCACTTTCGTTCATTTCAGTTTGTTGATAGAGCATGGTATGTTTCCTCAGCAAAGCTACGATTTAATAGTATGCCTACAAATTATACAATTGAGAAATCAAAGAAAGTGTTTGACCATTTACCCGGTATGAAACTGTCAATTCCGATTTATCAAGAGTATACAAGAAACTGTACCGATTGCGCTTTATGCACAATGATGATATTCAACCCAAAATTTAGACCTGGCAGGAAAGATTTGTTTACCTGGCAAATAATTGATTGTTCGACTCAGTACATAACACCAATGGTGATTTGCAAAGTAGGAAATGAAACTGATACAAATGGAGCAACCTTCATTGATGTCGAGCACAAGCGTGATGGAGATTATTTTGGGGCGTCTCTTCTCAAGAAACAATGCAATGTCCCGCACAGTTTGACGGACGCAAGATTAAAAACTTGTCATAAAACCCATCATGTCCTCAATTCCACAATGGATCAAATTCAGCATGTCATACATACTCTTGATAAACTTGATTATGGACCTTTCAGACTTTTGTGCATTCAGCAGACTGTTGCAGCAAGGGCGGGAAGACAGATGCTTTCGATTCAGGTCAATAATTACAGCATTCAACATAGTTCGCATGTATGTGATAGAGTAGGCCAGCTGTCTTTTGGTAATCATTGTATAGAAATACAAATTATACCTAAAAGTAACCTCGCGGCTATTCATTCATCAGAAACCGATTCTCTATCAAATCGGAACAATTCACTTATTAAATGGCTCATTCATCATGGCATTTGTAGAGTGCTAGGAATAGGTTACTCAATTTCAGTATCACACCCATGGTGTGTGGTACATCTGGCAGCCAATGTTTCGTTTCATACATCAAAGACATCAAATGCATCGTGTAAAAAGGGGCATATTCTTTGCGAAAAGACGTGCATATCACAATGGGCTTTACGCCAGCAAGGTGGTTCTTTACATTTATACTGCAATTCCTTGTATGTATATATGCCTGATTTAACAAAGCATATTTTCATGTGTGACGTCAGTATACCTTTGTATTTTGTTTGTGATGGCTTAAAGCATTGTCATGATGAAAGAGATGAAACCATGTGCTCTAATGCTCTTTTAACGCATGATTTGGTAAAAAGAACAACGCCCTTTAGTCAGAAATTATATCCTATACCATATAATCACGCCGCCTGTGCTCAACTATATGTCTGTAAACTTTCTCAGATTTGCATTCCATATGATTGGGTTGACGATTTAATACCAGATTGTCCATATCTACCAGCTTTAGATACTGCCGTGATATTTGAAGATGAGCAACCGCTGCAACGCTATCATCTCGACAATTACCAAGAGACGTTTTGTGTTCAGAATAATTTTCTCCCTTGTTTGATCGGGCACCAGCGCTGCTTTTTTATCCATGACGCATGCCATTACGATTTAGACCAATATGGCAACTTGCAGTATTGTCGTAATGGCGCCCATTTAGCTGGCTGTGAAAAACACCAGTGTCCCGACATGTATAAATGTTTTTTATCTTTCTGTTTACCAAGTATAAGGATATGTGACGGAGTGATGGATTGTCCCAAAGGTGATGATGAGAGGGATTGTGAACCTCATCCTAGAACTTGCCCGGGTTTTTTTAGATGTCTTTTTGGTAGTTGTCTTCATTTATCTCGCGTATGTGATGGAATCACAGATTGTCTTGAGTTTGGGGATGATGAAATGTTTTGTGCCGAGGCTGATTGTCCTGTGCACGACAAATGTACCTGCTTGTGGTCCTCGGTTGTTTGTTCAGATGCACGTGTGGCTGCATTGAATACTTCATACTTTAAACTAGTTTCTATTCAGGCAAATAACGGAATGTTTCCACTCATGCATGATTCTGAAAAGCTGATTTTCCTCAACCTGTCATTTAATAAGTTACAGAAATTGCCGGATAATTATTCATATCCTGTCAATCTAGTTCAATTGGATCTTAGTAATAATTATTTAAAGACTCTGGAAGAGAACTCATTTGCTAATTTGGAGAACTTGAGAGAGTTAGTTCTTAATCATAATGATTTGTCTTCGTTGAGTCCCTGTGCTTTATCTAACCTATCAAATTTGAAGTTTCTCTCACTTGGGAATACAATGATCGATTTACAAACCCAAAGTTTATGTCACTTGGGTGTAGTTTTGCTAATAAATATATCCAATAGTGTGACGAGAGATCTCAATATGTCAATGTTCACCACTTTTGAAAACACTTGCATTCTGTCTATTATAAACACAACGATTGGCGATATAATTTTTCATAAGTTACGCATGAATATCAGAACAGATCATCCTGCTTTGTGTTGTATGCTTGGTAAAACATCCTGCACCAGAAGGGATGTAAGAAATTATCTGTGCGTTTCCAGTATACAGTTTTCATTTCACTGGCGCGGAATAATATTCCCAGTGTTGGTTTCATTAATTCACCTTTCCATCATGGCATATAGGATGCTGACACCCAAGCAATTGATTGAGGGGCCAAGAGCAGTTGGAAACTTAATGAGTGCTATATATAGTATCAGTATAATTTTGTCATTGCTCCAGGGTAAATTCTTCTCCCACAACCAATTACATGACGTCGGCGGTAGCAAGCATCATTTTTGTTTGTCGCTGGCTGCCATCCAGGCGTTCACAGTTGAAGTGAATCAAGTCATGTTTCTTTTACAAACGTTTTCTATACACACTATTATAACGAGGGATCAACAGATTTTGTTTTACCATGAGAAAAGGATCCAGAGATACGCAGCCTTGTGTACTATAGTGTTGGCAATAAAAATCGGTTGCTTTCTTTCATTAGTAAACCACATTGAATTAGATATTAAACTTAATGAACTGTGTAGTATATTTGCTCCTGAAGCTACAACTGATATTCTATCCATCTCAGTTTTGAGTAGTATTCTAATCCTTGTGGTGATTCAGGTGGTGGTAGGAAGTACTGTGTTACTCTCTATAAGATCAGTTCTGCTCTTTGCTGAGAATGTTTTAAAGGAAATGTGTTTGGTGCCGTTCACACGAAACCGCACCGCCGTGAGCAGGGTTTGTATATTGCGAGTACTTATTCCTTGCCTTTTATGTCTGCCTCTCGCAGTTCTTGCCGGTTTCCTTCTAGCTAACTCCACCCCCCATCCAGAATATGATTGGTATCTAATTGCAGTCATACAACCTGGATGGTCTTTATATGATCCATTACTGTTTTTTAAAGATGCCTGGAAACGCTCAAAAGGTATGGGGCAGACCTCAAGAAAGCAGCTAATGTAAACTGGTCAAAATATAATAAAAGGAAGGATCCGGCTGGTATCGGTCGTTTGTACCATAAAGGATTGATTTGTGGGTCTGTTATCTGTGGTTGAAAGGGGTGGTACACGCCTTTGGTTAACTGTATCTGTCCCACTTAGTATCTCCTTAACTCGGAGGGTGCGGCCCCTTCCAGTCTTTTTGTACCTGGCATTTAACCAACACCTGGTGCCCGTGAAAAACAACAAGTTTCCACCCGTCAATATAACCGATGTGCAAAGTCACTGCCTTCCTTACACTGTATTTGATTTTGTATGCTTTGGCTTTCTCAACAATGTCCCACTGACACGCAGACGGCTACACATATCCCGGTATCACCCTCACTTAATTATTATTCTTGTCACGTTGACTCTTGGTCGTTCAGTGGCTCTCATGCTCTGAGGTTGTAAATAACAGTTAAATGTAGTTTTATTAATGTTCAGTTGCATATACGACATTTATCACGTCTTGGGGACGATTTATCCCATCAATGATGAAGGGTTAAGCCATTGTGTATGTGTTTAATTGATTTATTAGTGAACAAATACTGTGAAGACATAAGATTGCTAGCATTTTATTTCTAAGTATTTAACAGTACTGGGGTAAGTTTTACTTTTCTTTTATGATGCCATCTTGTGTAAGCCATGAATCAAAGTTATTGGAAAATAAATCAACGTCAAGATCCCAACTTTTCATGCTTATATTCCTAACAATTAAGAAACGTTTTATGACAAAATGGAAAGTAACGAAGTTCAATCCAGATGTGCTTAAGCCACCGTAGTGTCTCGTTCTTTCACTTATGGTAAATATTTAAAAAAAATCAGTTCCTCATTGAAAAGAAAGCTGGATTCAGGTAATTCATTGTTACTAGAGTAATAATATACCTTTTACATGTTATTTAGCAAAATCCATGAATGGGCTACAATATTTAAAGATGTTGATGGAATAAGCATGATATAAGGCATATCAATTGATATTTATAAGTGTCTTCCTAATACAATAATACATATACATAATCGTATGTATTTCTGATATAAGAAATTGCAGCATCTTGAATACTAATCTGAACCGGCGAGGATCACTTTCATCTCATGTGTGTTATGATTATTTAAGGAAATAAACACCGTCACCATGCCATTGTTTAATGAGCAACATAGTAGCAGCATTCGTTTGTTAGATGGTGGGGAAGAGGCTTTCGTCCAGGAGATAGCGGGGTCACGCGTCGTGTTTTCTAAAGATGTGATCACCCCTGGTGAAGACTTTTCTGTGAGAGTGACCGAGGTGGACCCACTTAAGGTGAACTTGTGTTTTAGGTCACAATGACACAAATTCTCAACTAAGGAATACATTTGTACTTTTCCGGATACATTCTTAAATTACATGTATCAACGTCATCAGATCGCTACTATCTTTAATACATTATATATAAGACGCTGTAACATAATCAACTCTCACAGTTCCCATTTTCAAAATATTTGATGTCTTCTGTCTGTCTGCGGCAAATATTGTAATAAACAAGCTATCAAGACGATTTTAATCAATGAATTGTTTGATTTTAGCAACCGTTTGTGTCTATTGGACTGACTAACAGAAATCCAGTGGACTGGAATAAGAGCACGATCCCTGAGGAAATGGAGGACACTTGGGTCTTAAGGACTTTTGATGGCTCAGTTTTTAAAGGGGGGGAGGCGGTAAAAAAATATTATATTCTAACTACTGATTGGTATTCCTTTCCCGTTTATCTCGAGACATAACGAAAGGAATATTTCATGTGAGTTAGTATTGTTTATAGGGGTTCGGATGTAATGGTTGGAGAGAAAGTTTCAATTCTAATGGGACTGGGCACTACCTGTGTGTTGATGACACCATATCTCTAACCTTGAGAAAAAACGACATGAGCGTCTCTCTAGTTTACAGGGACCGGCTCATCACTGGTTTATTCCAAGGACTACTAGCTGGTCAGCTGTGGGTAGTCATGGCACTAAACGTTGTTCGTGTCAGAGTAGCTCAGATAGGTACATAGTTTTATAATGTATTCAGAACATATGTGTCAAACGTACATGTGTATATATGTGTCATCTGAATCTGTACTTATTTGTTTGTATTTCGATCTTTCTAAAAATAAACTATATATTACTGCCAAACACATATACATTTGTACATTCAAAGCATGGTGCCGCAGCTGTATGAAACCGGATGATATCAGAAAGAAAGACACAAAACATTTCCAGTTTGACCAGGAAATGTGTCCAAGACATGCGGATGTGGTAATTGAAGGTACCACTTCATCAACATCACTCAATTAAATTTATTACACAGGAAAGATAGTAGAGTTTGTATTTGGCTACCTTTAACTACTTCAGATAATTTTTTTATTCTCTTTAAAATATGTCGATAAGACAACAATGCATCCTCTGCACAATTGATAAATGAAAGCCGGGGGAAATTTTGAGGGGAGTTGACAGATAGTCTTTATTTGCACATTGGTATTAACTCGCCCCAATGTAATATCGAATCCATAGAACAGATGGGGGGAACGGCTGAGGGTGGACATGGGATATTTTGTATGTAGCTGTTAAGGGGCCAGGGTGCCAAAACTTGAAATCGTCCCATCTGCACTGTGACTGCGGGGGTGAGGCTTAAGAATGTCAATGTTGGATGTGGGGTTTGGGATTTTCCCACAGCAGCTAGTGAAATATAAAAATCAAATAAACACCAAATGCATTTCAGTTTCGCTGATCCGATACAGGTAAAATTTATAGGTATTGACAAGTGAAATTATCTAATCTAAGCTACTTAACTGACTGAAATCTTGATCTGCACTCGAATGAACTTATTCCTCAGACATGAGTATAATGATGATGACCCCTGCTCACAAGCAGATTCTCGACAATGCCAAACAAAAGTTAACAGCTAACATGCGACCTACAAATGTTGCCCGCGATCTTTATGCTAGAGTAGTGCTGGATGCTGAAGAGCATGAGACGATTAAATCTCTCCGGACTAATACGGCTAAGAACAAAGTTAGTTGCCTACTAGTGGAATTATGAGTGTTTATCTCTGCTTCAAGAAAATGTTTACACTGACGTATACTCTTCGTTTACAAAAATGTATTAACACACACATAATCGTATCTTGTCGTTACATGTCCAAAGCTTTAAAAGATGAATTCTAATTACTTGTGCCATTTTTAGGAAATACTGGAGATTCTACCACAAAAGTACGATTCTGCCTTCTTCACTTTCAAAGATGTCCTAAAAGAAGCAAATCAAAATCATCTCGCCAGACTCCTTGATACAGATAAAAAGCCTGAGATACAAGAGATCACGACTAGCTCTGTAACTGACCCAGCCCGCGGTATCGCCCTTGATGAAAACTTTTTTATGTATTTGTTTATCCTAGATAATGGATCAATTTATTAATTTTGGCATGTCAATTATCCCTTGTCTTCCAGAAGTTGAGGCAAGTTCAGAGAAAAATTTCATGGAGGTCTTGAGAGAATCTACCAAATCCCTTCCAATCAGCCATAAGGGATTCAGTGGTAACTAGTTTTATCATATCTAGCAAAATGCATATAAGTGGATATATTATGTGGTGTATTTCACTTGTAGCCGAGATCTTGTTATTCTGTATTTTATATTGCAGACTTGATGGGGAGTAAGAACAAGGATGATGACTTGATGAAATGCCACATCGGTTTCAGGTGTAAAGATGGTGTTTCTTTTGTCTCCTCGCAGGGATTTGCCAGAAACATGGCCAACAACATTCAACAGATGCAAGTGTCACGACAATCTCAAAGTGATTCGGTTTCGCCTGATATCGATGTTATACTCGACCTAATAGAGCGCGTTAACAAGCCAGGTATGACTCATAAAAATATATCATATCTTTAAACATCTGAGATAAGAAGAGTCAGATTCATCACGCCTCTATTCTGTTTTCTGTAACCTTAATAACATTCATCATATTTTAAAAATTGTATCTATGCACCGAACATCAGAAAATATTAACTAATTGAGGAATAAAGTAAGTTATCATAATATGTAGGTAAAGGAGCAACGGGAATAGATTTGTATCTTAGATGCCCCACTGAAGAGCAACTGAAGAAGATATCTATCTTGCCACTAGTCTGGCATTGTGTGGAGATACATCTGATGTTCAGCTGAAAGCTTCCATACAGGAACATGAATTCAAGAAAGCGATCGAACGTGTTGGAGAAAACAGCCAGGATCAGAGGATTATCAAACACTGCTGCAAAAAACTATCACTAACTGGTAACCTAAAGACACAACTGCAACCATTTTGTAAATGAAAACACAAATCGAGATAATGTTTTAAGACTCTTTGTGTAATTTCTTATTGTTTATGTTTAGAGTTCGGAAAACAGTTAGAGATGGGCGCTTGCACGTGTGATAAATGTAAAGCAAATACTAAGACGAACGGTGATGGCATACATGCTGCAAAGTGTTTCAGGATTGGATTCAGAAACGCTGGGTATATATCGATTCAGTAATTCCTTGTGAAGTCTATGTCTTCTCACATGCTATTCACCAGCATAGTTATCTAAATATTAACGAAGCAATTCATTTTCAAGCTTACACAAACATGGCTCTGACCTGAAAACAATTGATTTATTATGCCACAAAACCATTGAGGAACATTACCAAATTGCAAATACTACAAAAGGTATGAGTACACTCATTTAGTACATAAATTCGTTTAAATATAACCAACATTTGATAAGTTACTAAATACCGAGAAAATATGTAATCAACTCTGCTGATGTAACAGACATATCGCAGAACACAGTTGATTTGAATATAAAAAAGATAGAGGCAGCTTTCAGAGGAAACATGTAAGTATATGCATATATCGATCAATGGAACCAGACGATGTATGTTGCTCTCTTTATATTGTCTTTGTAATTGATGTATTCTTTGACTGCAGAATTCCATGGCCTCAGGAAATCCAGTATGGAAAAAGCGTGTATGACGTAGGCTTTGCCTTTGAGATTCTATTGTCGTCGTCTTCTAATTTTAACCTATTAAATGAAGAGTATTTGGTTACTGGTGTGTTGCTCTACCTAATCAACACTAACAAACTGGCTAATCGTCGCAGTTTAATCACACAAATCAGTCAGACTATTAATCCGTGTATATCTGTATCAAATATTGAGGACTGATATATCATACCGAGAAATTATAAACATACAAGTTTGCGGTTATGCATGATGTGAGACATCAACGTATTTCGCGACTGAGCCGTAAATTTTTCTCATAGTTGTTGCCGTCGGGTATTAATTTCATTCAGGGTTTGATAAGTCAGAAACTCGAAGAACTAAATTAATCAATAGTGGCTGACCAGCAGACGGATATAATTATGGCACATAATTATTTTCATGAATCTCTCGTTGTATTCTATTCTTGACTTTATGGATCTACAGAGACATTTACTTTTAAATGACAGTAAAAACTTTGATGATCCTTGTTCAATTTACAAAGGAATTTTAATCATTGAATCGTTTGTATATTGACTGTTCTTCAAATAACTGCCTAAGATTTTGTTATGCATGTTCTTGTAAGGTTGGTCTACATTTGCTGAGTGTTACGCGTAGGTACAATAAAAGTGTCTCACTAAATAATAGTAAAACGTCGCTTAATACAATTAATTTTCATTTATTGCCAATAAAGCATGTTGCATATGTGTGTCTTATGCAAATGCCAGGTATTAATAAATCAATCAGTTTCGAGTGTGATTACATCCCAGTATCTGAGCACTATTTCTAGGCAACAGTCAGAAATGATATCTTATTCATTGTCTGTACAATACAAGCGAGATTTGTGAGATATCCTACATGATATCCCCCCATGAAAATTTACCCTGCTGAAGGAATGCATCAAGATGGCGACATTCCATGAGAATCATGGACCTGGCATTACTTTGATTAATGATAATAGGGAAGCAGAGCTGGGAGATGAACATGTTGAGGGAGAGTTGCCCGTGCTTTTCTCATGTAAGCCTCTCAAACCGGGTAGCATATTTACAGTAAAAGTCACGGATGCAGGGACAAGGGTGAGTGTGCTAGTATTTAATAAGTAGGAATAGGGCCTATATGCTGTGTGTCACGTTCAATTTCTAATCTACCATGCCAACTATTTGATTTCATTGTACTTAATAACACAAATATCAACTTATGGTAAACTAATTGCATGTGCGAAGACTGTTTTGATTCACAGTTTAATAACGAAAGAGACATAATATTATACTGCGCGCATATCCAGCTCCAGACGGTCGAATATCCCTCACTCGGAAATCTTGAACTCTTATACATGTACAAGTGGGGGCTGTTTTCTAGATGATGCAATATGTGTTTGATATTCCACACGTAACAAAAGGAGATATATCAAAATGTCCCCTTTGGTTTGTGTTAGGGCAATGCGTTTTAGACCTGCTCGACCTCGAACACACCCTTCAAATTTCTGAGGTGTTCACCAGCATAGAAGCAACCACCTAAACAGTAGGTTAAAATAGTGTTTAAAAGTGATTGAATGAATCCTCCCTTGTGATTGGTAAAATAAAAGATTCATTGATAAACACAGTAGAGATTATCAATGAATGACGTCATTGCATCTAACCAGTTACCTTAACATTATGTTAGAAACGTAATCGTGTGACCCTCTTTCATGCTCCGAAAGATGACGACTCGACGGTTGCCATCAACAATTCCTCTTTAAATCATTGACATCACAATTTTTTAGGAAAACGATGTTTTTTCTATGTTAGTATTCAAACAAAATAAATAATTCCCTATAGGTTGATACAAAACATAACTATGTTAGAGTTGAAAAATTGAAACATTTTATGTGTGCAAAGTGTAAAAAAAACTTACAATTAAAATACGAATGCTCTTAATAAGAAGCATGGGTCATTCGGCAAACTTGGATTATTTTGTCATTTATGTAGGAGCACGTGGATCTATCTATCGGTTTGACAGCTAAGCCACCAGAAATATGGTGTCACCGCCCTCCTCAGCAAATGGGCGACACCTGGTGTTTGCAATCCTGGGACGGCTATGTGTACGATGGAGGCAAACGAGGCGAAATGGCGCATGTTTGGCGAGACAGATTCCGTTACAACAACAAGCTAGAGCTCAACCAAATAGTGTCGGTCTACCTTAGTCAAAACCAAACGGTATTTATATCATTTGGTAAACAGGAGTTAAGGGAAGTATTTGAGAGGTCAAAGATTCCTGAGGGTGACTTATGGGTCATCATAGAACAGAGAAATGTAAAGCGGATAGAAATAGATTCAGCAGGTACATATAGATACTATAAATACATAGGAACTAATTCCAGCAGTTTTATTGTTCTTCGTGATAATTAAACTCAGATTTACAATTCTTCATATTTTTAACAGAAGACAATCAGTTTGTTGACGAGATATCTGCAAAGCACAAAAGTCTTCTGCGGAAGCATAGAGTGACTCTGGTCAATAGGATGAAACCTGATCACGTCATTCTGCTCTTAGAGTCTGAACTCATACTGACGGAGGAGGATTGTGCAATCCTTAAATCCTGCAGAACCCCCCATGAGAAAAACGATGACCTGCTTGATATGCTTAGTAAAGGGAATGACTTGGCGTTCCATCACTTCCGCCAGGCCCTTGAGAAAGCTGGTCAGAGGCATTTGTCTGATTTACTAACAGTTGAAGGAGAAACTAAAAAGCTACCAGCCATTACTTCTGATACCGGAGACAAAAATCAGTTCAAAATTGTTGCTGAAGGCAAGTCATTTTAATGACATGAATAATGACATTCAAACCCTCTTTCAGACTTTGTGGGTTTAGCCGCATTAAATCCTGTGTGTGATGTACTGAATGACCATTTGCAGGCCAAGCAAAAGACATGTATGAACACATTGAACAAATGCCACAAATCACCAACATTACCGAAGGAGGTAAGTAAAATTATTGAGCTGGGAAAATGGCCAGCGACCTCCCAATCCAACTGATATGTATATGATGTCATATCAACTTTAGCTCATCATCCAGCTGTGTATTATGTCCAGTTTATCTAAGACTGCTGTCCAGTGTCCAAAAATATTAAAATAATGAACCAGCAGCCGTAGCACTATGACTATCTTCAAACACCTGTCATACATTGTCTTCCGTATCATTAATACATGTATATATATATATATATATATATAAGTGAATGAATATTTCAAACTTTCACTCTCAAAATCAATTACCTTGTTGTCCATTCAGATGCAACCGGAATGTTGATTTGCTATTTGGACTTTAAGAAAGATAACTTTTGTAAAAAAAGGAACTTTGAGCAGCTGGCTCAGGATGTTGCTCATATTCTCAATGAGATTCGCAATAATGCCAACCGTGATAAACTTTCGAAAAAGGAAACTTCAGAGCTTCAGAACCCATTGTGGAATATCATGGTTCGAGTGCAGCGGCCGGTCGATGACAGAAATGGTCTGGATGTTATCATGAGCTGTGGAAATGAGAGAGATTTCTTGTTCCTGTCCTCCTTGTATAACACTGGTGATCTTCAGCGACTGATGCAGAAACATCTGATCACTAGACAGATCAAGAAGAACCACAAAATCACGCAGGGAGAGCTGGGTGTGAGAATCGCTCCAGAGGAGTTCAGAAAAGCGCTGGCTGCTGTCTGGAGAAAAGAGAAGGATAAAAGGAAGAAAGATTCACCAAAGCGACAATTGCCAGAGACACCATGTTCGGCTTCTGACTGTCACTCCTTAGCGGTGGCCAAGAGATATATCATGAGGGAACTCTCGGTTCCGGGTAAATAATAATATTCATATAAGTTAATGCAAACACTTTATAAATAGACGCTATGTATTTATCGGTATAACTTTGACTTCAGAAGATTTGAAAGCAGGTTTATACAAACTTAATTATTGCACAACACGTAGAGAGGATGTAATTATTTGGTATATGAAAGCCTGATATGAATATTATCATTATTATGATGACAGTTATCATCCTAGTCACAGATATATCTTTCAATCTAAAATTTTCATGGCGTTTAATAAATTATTAAAATAGTCTACATGTATTTCAGATAATTACTTTCATTCTGAGGGTGACAAGTGTAACTGTCGTAACTGTGGGAATTCATGTGAAGAACAAAGGAACATGTGTCGTGTTGCAGTCAGGTACGCATGTATACACGTCCAATGTTAAACCAAAATTGTGATGTCCAATGTTAAACCACATGCTCAGTGACCCAGCACCACAAGGACCTTAGACTAGAAAATGCTGTTACATTTGCACACTGTAAGCTTCTATTTACTTCAGATCCACATATGACGACGAAGAGTTAAAGATTGGACGCAAATCAAGTCTTTATTCGAGCAATTCACACTCTTACATCTTGAATCTTATAACTGGAGCTGAGCGTCTACAACCTGGTGAATTGCATTTTAATTGCATGCATTCTATAATGTCAATACCTTAAATACCTGAACCTTTATAAAGGCGGTCACACTTGTACCTGAATTTGTAGAAAGAAGCTGAATTTATTTAAGCCAGCAGCACCACTCCCAAAGACATAGACTTCTTCATAAGCCAAATCCAATACCCCCATCACTCAGATTAGAGATAACTATTTAGAAGTATCAAATGAAATCTATAGAAATGTTTGGACGTCAATGATTGCAGATGATTTAAAAAACCGGCTATGGAAATTTGAAATAATAAAAAATGTCAGGCCTAAAGCAAATAATAATTACCTCGATAATTAAGCTATATGTTATCATTTCGATCTTCTGTTTTTCACTTCAAATCATGCAGATTCGCCAGAGTTTAAGAACAAACTGGGCCTTGAAGAAGTGCAGCCTGTTTTGGTTTTTGATGTGAACACCACTATGGTTCATGGATATCCGAACTTCAGTGATAACAGGTACTATGTAAACTCGGTTTGCTTTGCCGTCATGTTGAAATAAATATTATCTCCTATAACTTCGGTTGCAAACCTAGGATTATCACCGAACAGTGGATCGATTCAGACACAAGGAGGATTTATCTGATAAAAATCCTCACCGAATTTGCCTGCATTGGTGGCACCGAGTACAAAGCAAAGGCAGTGTGGTTCTACATCAAAGAGAAATGATGAAGATGATATAATTCTAAAATGAACATGCACTCCCTTAATGGACTTGTTTGATATATGCATGTTGTTTAACTATTGGCGGTGGTATTGTGTGTTACACTATAGAAATATAAAATGCATATTCTGGGTAGGCTCAATCATAAATTGAATTCCTGAATGCTATTATTACCAGATTACTACATCATCGTCAGCTTTGACTTGAATGAGGTGTGTGATTTCTGATTAACTTCTTCCCTGAGAGTTATTGGATGTCAATGAATAGATTTCTTAAACACTTTGAATGTTTAAAAGTCCAGTAAGATTGATTATTTAGAACACCAAATTAGTTAAAGTTTCAACGTTGGTGTTAATTTTCAGACCCAGTTAATTCATACAGAACTCATTCCTTGCGTATACACTTCCGCCTTGCCGTATTGACCCTAACCACACTTTCAGAGGCTGATCGACGGTCGAGTTGATTGTATTGTAATATAGGAACCGTGTTGTATCAGCCACATTATTCACATTTTAATTTGTTCTCACTAGAAATGCTCTATTAATCCTAATCCTTTTACATATTTCCAAATATTTTCAGATATTTGCCATTACGTCAATTAGGTTGTCTAATACTAATAAATTTAACATATTTACGTTGCTTCCATAGCCAAGGGAGAGCCGTGTTCAATATAATTGCCAGTAACGTTGTGATCTCACAACATGATATCTTCCTTAATCACGGGACAAATGTACACAGGAATGCATTTGGTTTTTAATTAAACGCCGA
>JAXGGS010104758.1:0-20048 GCA_035585475.1 Armandia brevis | reverse complement strand
ATTTTCTCTTTCCGTAGGAATATGTTTGATTATGTTCTGAAATTTAGAAAGGGGAGTTTGATCGAGTTTAAAAGGGTTTAGCGACCAAATAGTTGCAGGGCCCCGGTAACGTAATTACGCTATATGACGTAACACGTCATAGTGACATGTCACATGACTAGATTCATTCATGAAAAAGACGTTCCCAATTGTACTATCCAATCACTGACGGGCAAGCATAAATCCAATTCTGATATTGTGAGTTGAAAAGTTATATTATTTTATACATGCCGAAAGTTATAAATCTGCATGGCATAAAACCCAGCAGGGCGCAAATAGTACGCTTTTTTCCTGGTTTCATTAGCTCCACAGTATCATTCTGTGTTGACAAACAACCAACACGGAGGAATAGGCTGTCATTTCTCTTGTATTCAGATTCATTTATTCACAACCTCATTATCATGATCAGTATACATACATGTAAACCTTTTGATAATAGGAATCCTATATTAGTTCAAATTCAAATTAATAGTAAGTAACGGTCATGAATCAAGATGATTTTGATCTTAGCCTTGAAGGCTGAGAAGCGACACCATGAAGTGGAACACTCTTTTATATTTCATATTTCAAGAATAGTACTTTGACTAAAACTTAGAATTATGCATATATACATGTAGCATATTACTGCTTGAGCAGAGAAAGGTGATACAGGAGCAACGTTTTTGCAATAGACGCTGAAACAACTGTGACGACTTGTATGTATCAGGTGCCTCGAGGTATTATGAATATCATAAAGAATATATTCATTACAGTTGATGGATAGAACAGTTCAATTTAGCAAACAAATTATTGCTCGTTCATGGGAAGACTCAAGAATGAACATAAAAATGCTCTATTCCATTAGTTTCGGCCTCATCTATAAATGGCCTTTCATTTTTAACTGGCCACGCTTTATAATTTGTCAGTTGTACTTTGACAGGCAAAAAGGTAAATGACAGGTAGCTTACTAAGGTAAGATGGGTTGTCTTACATTCCCGATAACATTATGCATTATGGGTATAGTTTCCATCCCTACAAGATTCTCGTTGCCTTTGAATCAATTGATTTTTATGAAACTTAAACAAATTCATAGTTCCATACAATCAGTATTGTCAATCATAGACAGTTTCCAAGTGCAGTTAAAAATCTTACATATTAAGAGGATTTGTCGCATGTATGATAACACAAACACTAAAGTGGTTTCTGACAGATTCGACTTGGGCAAAGCTCACTGTGCCACAATATCACAGAAGAAAGGTAAAATCGTAATGCAGGAGAAAAGGACCATTTGGGTTATAAATTTCGATAAACCTTTTTACATCAACTTTACTCTTGTAAATTGTGACTTACTGCCATCAACTGGTGATTGTTTGCATGAATATTTACAAATCAAAACCAATGCAAGAAATATATTACCGAAACTGTGCGGACGATTACCAACTGTCGTTCAATCATCAACAAGTTCAGATGCACACAATGCCACTATCATTTATCGCAGTGATGGACGTTATCATGGGTCATTTGAAGTTCACTTGGAGAAATACACGAAAATTGTATCAGCAAAAACTAAAAATGTCAGACAGACAATTGGATATTTCTACAGAAATCATAAGATTTCTAAATATCCAATACAGCTCTGGGTAATTGCAGATGTATTGTATCACGTGAGCGCATTATTTTCAATGAGGACTAAGTTTGCTTCAATTCCAACCAATTTAATAGTTTTTATATATGAATCTACACTATTGTCTACTAGAAAAGACTTAAGAATATCAAAGGAATCAATTCGGTATAAGTCGTCTTCTTTCATACTAATTCTGCATCTCATTAAAACTATACCACACACGTTCCAAGTAGCCTTTAGATTTATACCAAATACAAATATAGAATCAAGTTCAGTTGCAGGCCACCACATTGGCCACGGCTCGCATCATATCAAGCTGAATCATCAGGCGACAAGTATGACATGTATGAATTATAGCCTACATTACAATGTGTTCTGTTTTGCAAAGTTTACAACGTCAGAAAACAAGTACATGCGAATAAAATTTAGTGGACTAAAGAACCCCGGATACTACACCCAATCATGCAGATATAGTGGGTTTGCTATTGTCAATATGGATAGGTTTAAGTATATCAGAGATATTGGATTAAAGAACATGGATCATGTGCTACCAGTTGTCACATTATGTCATTCTTCTGACAGACAAAATGACGTTCCTTATCCACCCAAATATACATCGACATCTAATCAACTTGTCATTGTTTATTACGCATTCTTACATGATGTTAAACAAGCTATAGAAGTAAAGACAAACTTTAGGCTAAATGTTGATATTGAGAAAACCTCTTGTGGAGGACTATTTATGGGTTGCAGGATACCATTTCCAGAAGATTGTATAAAAATACCACCAGACGTTTCATTCAGCAAAACATGGCTACATCGTGGCGATTGTAGCCTCGTGAATAATCTCAGAGGAAACATCCTGGTGCATAATTTGATAACTAGAGAGCTGACATCTGTTACCACTAGTTACTTTGCCACCGCTTTCGAACAAATTTCAGACATGATGAATTTCTTTGGAGTATCAAGTACAGTGAAGATAACTACTGACATGATATGCGTGGACATACAAATGTTATCAAGCCCAAATGGAGGGAACAACTGCAGTATTGTTTTAGGTCGTTATAAATTTGGGTTTGTACTGGACAAAATTAGTCTTTTCTCTGAGGATTCAGCATGTAGATCGATGGAACTGAATATGACATCCATCCCTGGGGTCGTTCATGTCCGACCACTCAATGGAAAGTGCATGTTTCTTCATCTGAAAGGTCGGATAGCCTGGTGTAAACAGCCTTACCAAAGATCAGGTAAACTAATAGCTATTGCATATATTTATGTGACGATATGTGTTGTATGGCACGCACATGTGCCACTATGTTATAAACAGTCTTAGTATAGGTTGAACAGATGACATTACTGTCCCGCGAATGAGTAGATTAACCATATTATATTAGCTTCTCTAAATTACTGGTAGGAAGTAAGAAAAACGGGAGAGTTGAACTACGCAAAGTTCTGGTGAAACAATAGTGTATGATAAGCACACATTTACACTGGGTATGGTGGTTTCGAAACCATCATATAGACATACAAATTGATACAAATTGATCCTGAGTCTGCAGCCTTAAGCAGTTTGTATGTGTTACTTAAGGAAAACCTAACGTACGGTATAAAGGTGTTTGTCAAGAAGTCCCTTGATTTCAATAAAGTTGATGTAAGTGTATATTTGTTCCTCCTTTAGATTACAAACGAATGCTTAATGGACATGATCCAGTGCTGTATTACAGGGCAGCAAATCGCTGGGTAACCAGAGCAATCATTCCTCACCACAATACAGTTGAATTGGCTGGAGATACCGGTTGTTTGAATGGAGATTTCTCTTACTCACATCAACGGTTCAGCACAGCGTTGTAAGTTTAATTCATATTGAAATCATCTCGTGCAACCTGATTCTTAGTCAATTAATCAAAAAATATACATTTACGTCTTTATTTGAAACAGAGGACCCCTTGTTTACGTTAACAACATCAACACGGTTAATGTTCTAGTGTTAACCTTGCCGGATCCTGCTAATTGTAACACTTCAGGAGTCAAATTACGACTGGTGGTTCTTTTAGATTGGGAGAGAGAAAAACACATGCACTCTTCTTATAACTCTCAGGTTTTTCGATTTATAAAGCATGAACCCATTTATACCCATTTAGTTTACTCTTAACATATTTAGTAAACGTCAGAGGGACTACAGTAAGATATTAGTTGCAGGATAAAGGACAGATAAATTGACAAATAGTATCGATTATATATTACATGTAAAACAGTTTCATTGGATTGATCAGTTTTGTCCAAACAGGAGCCGGTAATTATAGCTGAAGGCCGTGGTATGTATCATGTGTTAGACTGGAACTTATCTCAAATTCCCGAGAAACGTGTGCACACAATTCACCTGTATCCGCTAACCGT
Source organism: Armandia brevis (assembly GCA_035585475.1). Lineage (NCBI taxonomy): Eukaryota > Metazoa > Annelida > Polychaeta > Opheliidae > Armandia > Armandia brevis. The sequence goes on along the minus strand of JAXGGS010104758.1, from coordinate 16,009 downwards.
ACAACGTGGACCGATAATTCATGTCCCGAAATCACATAGTCAGTTACGCCACTTTTCCAACTGCTCTGTAGGCGTGCAATGGATGCTAAATACTACTTATGAGAATATCACACCTCTCAAGTTCGCAAAACCAGCCCGAGTGAAATCACCGTTTGCTGAAGGCATGAATTCATCAATAGTATTTGCATTATGGAATCCTGGTAACTACACATGGGAGGAAAGTGAAACAGAGTGCAATAAACACAATGGGACACTGCCAAGTATCAACAGGTAAAAAGGCATATTATAAAGAAATAAAGAAAAATTGAGCTTATCAGGGGTACACTCAAAGGTATTGCTATGGAGCACAAACTTTAGTTTCAAGTTAAACCAGTGTGGAACATATATCATGACTCATCAAGTAGGGCTCCTAAATAATACCTCAAAAGGGCCAGGGACAATTATTTTAGAAAGGTTCAGTTTAGGGAGCCTACACCTACCCCCTTCCCCCAGCCCCCTGGCGGGACTGCATTTTGCATTGTTTATATTTTATATAAAAGATGAAATGTACCACAAGCTTAATTGGGTCTGGACTTTTTATGGACCATCCTGTCTATGAACAGTCCAGCCCTTAATGTCTATTGAGCTGCATACTGTTTACTGTTAAAGTAAATTGGACATGGAGTTGCTGATGAGATTTGCCCTAGGTGATGGATTTGGACAGGATGGGGTTGCTTCTCCATGCCGATTAAGCACACTCATCTGTTTCTTCTACATAAATATTAAAATGGTATGTATGTATGTTTATATAGTTTGAGTGATTATATATCTAACAAAGGGATATCAAAACTAGTAATTGTTTTGGAAGTTCCAAGTAAATTATTACTTTACTTATTACGTTATTATATTTAGAGAGTGAATTCGCAAAAACTGAATCCACAAACCTATCAGAGTTGGGCACGGCGAAACTTACCGATATACTACCACCACTTCATAACTGACTTATGGTCTGATTCACGTTCATATGGAAAATGGATTCCGGACCACTTGAAACTGGATGGTAATTTGTAAACTTAGATTTCACTTACCTATGAAAAACACCATTACTCCCCATGATACTAACATTATTGTCTTTATTTCACAGATAAATACTTACAAAACCATCCAGAAAAATACATTTTTCTGACTAAAATACATTTAAACAAGTCGGTGATACAACCACAGGTTTATTTAGGCAAGGCCTGTACCATTGCTATGAATACTTTGATTGGATTTCAAACAGTATGGTATACTGTACCTTGTGATAGGAAACATGAAATCCCAATGTTAATCTGTGAGGCAAGTTAACAATATCATATTATTCACATCATGCATGTATAACAGTGTCTCATTTATCTCAAATCAGAAGTAGTTTTTTGTCGATGCAGAGGAGGTCTTCACCACCAAGTAAATACATAACATTTTTGCATGTTAGCGAAACACCATCATTTCTGAACCCTCTTCCACAGTCAAGCAGACAAGCAAGCAGGTAGATCTAAAATCAATTTTGCTTGCAACAAGTTCCTAGATGTGACATTTACAATGTTCTCTATTTGCACCTAGGTGGCACAAAATGTACTTTAATTGTGACTTAGTCAAAGGATTTTCTCGTTCAATGGATACCCTGACAATTATTGATACAATCAGGTCTGAAATGTGTAACAAGAAGTACGGACAATCGGGAATTATTCTTTCCAGTGTTGTGCTTAAAATAGAATCAAAACGTCCAATCAACAATGTAGAGTTTCATACTGATTCACCAATAATCCAACAGATGTGCCCTGCAAATTCTTGGCGAGACGGTGGCCTTTGCTTACAAATATTTTTATCACTCCGCCATATTATAAAACTGAACTGCATTATATCGAACAAAAATGAAACTGAGCATTTGATCAGTGCGATTCTGAAAAGGTACACTGATAGAATTGTACATTCTTGCCACACTCGACCTGTAAGTTCATCATTCATCTCCTGCCCGCCAGGCCTCCATCTTCATGAGCAAAGCAGACAGTGTATGGTGGATTCGCTATTACCTGAACGTCATACTGTTCCCTTCTACAAGCTACTCTCGTGGAGATGTACGGATGGATTATTGATAAGCAGTGCCTTGCTTTGCGACGGATCTCCAAACTGCAAAGATTTGTCGGATGAAGAAACATGTCCGATAATGACAAATACATATCAACAGGAGATGGTTTGAAGAAATAAATATCAATGATATGAGTTCCCATGTATTTTGCAGGAATCTGCTACATGGTACAGATTTTTTTGGTTTATACCTTCAGGTAAAGTGTCCACAAGGAGTAATGATTCCGGTTACATTAGTTAATGACTTGATACCTGACTGTCCGGAAGCAGACGATGAACCTCAACTCAGAGAACTGATAGAGGCCGAAACACCTCATGCCATGCACATCTGTCATGAACAATTGTCTTGTGAGCCAGGGCACACCAAATGTTTCAACATGTCATTTATATGCGTATATGATCATGACCGAAATGGGAATCTAAGGTTTGCAATTCAAGCCAAGTTAATATTAAACACTTTAGATGGCCTATAGCTTGAGTGTCATTTCACATTCAGTTATAATGTATCATTTTCAGGTATTGCCGGAATGGGGCTCATTTAGCTGAGTGCCATGATTATCCATGTACTGAGTACATGTTTAAATGTCCTGGGTATTACTGTATACCACCGCATAAGGTGTGTGATAGTATCGAAGATTGCCCTGGGGGAGACGACGAGCAGAAATGTGATATAAGAAGAGCGTGTGCTGGAATGCTGAGATGTACATCAGAACTCTGTGTTGCTCTAGACTATGTCTGCGATGGGATTTCACATTGCGAAAGCGCAAATGGAGATGACGAGAAACTATGTGACGTATCAGAATGCCATGATGGCTGCCATTGTTTAGGACGCAGTATGTACTGTGATAGTGTTGGCGACTTGACTTTTTTAAGTACCTGGATGATTGTAGTACTTACTCACCAACAACGCCAGGTGCCTGCAATGTTGGACAGGAGCTCACTTTTCCACCTGAACATGTCACACAATTTCATCTCATCATTTCAGAAAAGCAGCTTTAAAAATTGTGCTAAATTGCTCCACTTAGATGTGTCATCAAATGAATTACAAGAGCTAATGGAGTTTTCGTTTGATAGCTTGATTAATTTAAAAGTACTTTTGCTTCATGGAAATCCAATTATAAATATTGAACAAAGTGTATTCATTAACCTAGGACATCTTGAGACTTTAGACCTTTCAGCAACTAAGATTGTATCTTTTAGTTCTTCTTTGCTTATGCATTCTAAACGTTTAAAGAATGTACTACTGCAAAATTCACTCCTCACAAGTGTGTTTTTTCACGATATGGTTTACTTAAAATTATTGAATATCTCATGTGTGCCTCTGAGAAATATCTCGGTTAAGCTGCCAATACCGGGGTACTACAAAATGAGAGTCATAACCAGCCATAATTGGGTTTGTTGTAAAATTCCCCAGTCACTTTGTTACAACCAAAGACAAGAGAAGATACAATGTGACACTATAAACTATCCTTTGTCATTGATGTATACTTGTAGTGCAATCAGCATTGCAATAGTGTGGCTGAATATATTTGCCATATACCTGGAAAGTAAGAGAGATTCCGGCAGTTTAAAGTTCTACACCCTGAACAACATTGCAGCAGATATACTTGGCGCTGCACCTATCTTACTTATATCCATGGTACAATTTAACAGGCATTTTGGTCAGCCACTCTCCAGTCCACACACGTTTAATACCTTGGCGTGTGAAATCGCAGCTACTGTAGGTAAAATTGCTCAGATCATGTCATCTTGTACATCCTGCATCCAATGTATTCTAAGAGTACGACATATAACATCGGTGCGAAGGAGAGTGGGTCACTCTCTATGCAAACAACGGTCAGTAATGTTGATGGTATGGAGTGTTGTTTCTCTGCTTTGCTCTGCACCACATTTCATCCACAGACTGGTACATGGCCACAGCCCTGTGTGCTCACATCTCATCACAGATACACCGCTACCTGTGGAGGTCAAGTGTTACCTGGTATTATTAATGGTTCTGACTGATGTATCAATGATTGTGGTGTTTGCTGGCCCGCTGATCATAGCCAGGTACATCAGAAAACTTCATGCTGCTGTGAAAAGTGGAAAAATTGGATCGTCATCAAAGTAAGAACTTATCCTCTCTGGAAACATCAGAATATAACTTTTGGTTCATTTATTTATTATCAAGTTGTTTATTCAATGACAGTATTTTACAGGTCAGTTATGATCATTCTCCTGGCAATTCCAGCAGTGGCAACGATTCCGATTTCAGTCCTCTATAAAATAACTTTGTTTGATGTCCAGTTACCAGAGAATGCCTCTACAGCCATACGTTTTCTAGTTGTCCCATTTCTACACCTGGTAAATCCTTTTATTAGCAGTATAGTTCCCAATTTAAGAAGAGCTCTTAAAAAGTCCCAGCTATGCTTGCAGTCGAAAATCAAGCAAAATAAATAACTCTTGTACGCTGGCTAATAATTACGATGAACATATGCATATATGTTTCGTAAACATTGTCACCTCATCATGTGACTTGAACAATAAAAGGTTGAAAGCTGTTTCTTTTTAAGAGTTCATTTGTCACATAGTGTGCGATCTATCGGATATTGAACATATAATAATATATACTACACCTTGTTCTTGGCCATAAAGGCCGAGAATCGATCCCAGGAAAAGGATATTCAAAATAACATGAGCAAACGTTGAACATTTATATGTTTGTCTTGAATTGTTGATGCGAAGCAATAATCAGTCTAAAAATTCTTAATCCTGTACCAAACAAATTGTGCAACGTAATTAGAGGGTATTACTTTAAAAATATGGTTTGTTTTTTTTCAATTTTATTTGGAAAGGTTGGCAAAAGAATCTGTATATTTTGATTGGAATGATATAGATAGATGGTGAGACGTTCGTGATGGGTCTATAGACAAGATTAAAGCTCAGGCTCCATAAATAGCTGTATAGCCCGGAAGTAGAGAGTATATACATATGATTATATATGATTATGTATATATGTGCTTTATGCTTGGGGTGCCAAATCGATAATAAATCGCGATCGATAACCGCTCTTGTTTTAGAGCTATGCTACATGTACATCCATTGCACATCTTGTACATGTATTAAATTCAAAGTGAGCTCTCGTTTAATAATTTATCATGTCACTATACAGTTCTCTGAATACCTAATTATATTAATTTGTTCAGAAGAGTCAATTCATATTATGAATCACTAGCACAAAAAGTGTGCAACGAGTGCCAAGTTCCATGCAAAGTTCGTGAACTTTTCTTAATTATTTCAGGTAAAATATTAATTTCATTAAAGATAAAACCACTCACATGCTTTTCTTTTGATTAATGTCATATTATTATTGACGTCATAAATATCTAGTAGCATGTCATTGAATTGTCTTAACCAATAGGAAGAGACACCCCATAAGTTAGGTTTTTACTGCATAAATTTCTTGTCGGTAATTCGTGTTTGAGCTACGAAGGTGCGAAGGTGAAAGCAGCTAATCAGTATGATCTGACCGTATAACAACTCCTACAAAACCATCAAACACGAAGGGAAATACAATAAAGTTTCAATTCACATCGTCATCAGCTGCAGGAAAAAATCAACGGTCAAAATATGCAGGTTGTAAACTTACTACTACTCAAGGATCCAAATACGAAGGGAGACAGAATCAAACGAAAAGTGATACAGCTTGCCTAAGATGAGACAAACAATCCCAACATGAACATATACCATGACATATTTACAGGGAGTTGTACAACCTAATTATGTGCACTTAATGGTTGTGTTGGGAGTGATGGTTATTACCTTCTCGCTTGCATTAATATTTATAAAATAAGTCCGCAGATGAACACTATTGTAAATAGAGACTATTACCTTAGCGTTTGTTATCAATAAGTAACATATAGTTTTAATCTAATGCTTTAGAGATCTTTATTTAATCTTGAGAAACTATTGGTCTTGGTCTTTTTGAACCTACCTCTGTTATATATTGATAACTAATGGTAAAATACGATTCGTATCATAAAGAGGGATGTTTTTCGGGAAATAAAGGTATTGCAATATCATTCATAATCTGTCGACATAGAAGTCACCAATTCCCCTCAGAGCTCCTCAGACAAATGTTCGTATTAGCGAGATTATTTATAGATTGGGTTGCTTAATCTGTCAAATGTTGTTATAATATTGTTCTAATCATGCAATATAATAAATTATTGAGACACATATGTTGACGAGGATCTTTCTTCATTTCTGTTGTTATTTGGGATAATGCTAGCACGTACTGAATAAAGTTAATATGTCCATCCCAATTTAGAATTAATCCATGCATATGACTAATGTCATTTGTTGATGTGCAATACTCTTTAGCAAGTTGGACTTCATGAAGGTTAAGATAATTAAAACCTCTCACCATACATGAGAAGATATAGTTTTCATGCATATCATCAGCAGTTTTTGACACGCCTCAATTTGAAATATGATCATAACAGGTAAGAAGATGAAAGATTTATGTATGTCAGAGTGCTGAACATTTGCTTTAAAATACTTCCATGACGTGAAAAGAAAATTAGAATTCTTTGTTTGTTCATTTATTGCTAGATGACTAGTTGGTGAATTGACCGTTGCTAATTAAGTTATAGCAACATTAGATACGCGAACAACTTAGTTGCAGTCTTGCAGAAATTTGGTTGCGATTTATTCGTCATATAACAATGATTCCTAGGCGAGCACGCTGGGCAATGTATCTTCTCGTATGTGTAATTGGTGCAGCATTAATACCACTAATGCTGGTTATGATTGGAATCATTATTACACCTGAATCAACAGAACATGGGAGAACCCAAGGAGGTTCGACCGTAATTACTCTAAACTGGTCAGAGATGCACAGAAGAGCTGACGATAGTAAGGTCAACATAAACACACACGGTTCTGAAACAAGTCTTGCGATTCTCATCGGAAAATTGTCAATCAAATCGGATGGAAAAAGTGGTGTAGAATTACCAGCAACTAACGAAGTAGAGCAACATCGTACGAACCCGAGCTGTATAGCTGCTACCAGACGATTGAGGTACAAAGATGAAGACAGAACATCAACGTGGTTTGATCATATTACAACTCCTACGGCAATATCAAAACCCCAGAGTAAACCAACAATGTCTTCATCTACATTGACATCTGCAACCGGGAAAATTCAGCGACCAAACTATGCAGGTTGTAAAACGACTACTCTAGGATCCAGGTACAGAGCGCGACTAAATCAAACCAAAAGTGGCACAGCTTGCCAAAGATGGGACAAGCAATCTCCACATAAACATTCTAGAACATATTTAGTGGCAGTAGAAAACTATTGTAGGAATCCTGACGGTGAACCACGTGGTCCCTGGTGTTATACTACTAACCCACGTGTACGATGGGAATATTGTGATGTGAAATGTTGTACTGGCATGAGTCCTCACAGATGCAAGTAGATTAACGCTATGACGATGAATGACAATGCATGTACAAGGTTGTCCAGGCATCAGTCTAAAGGCGTCCACAAACACATGAATAATTGAATTTTGATCAGTCGGCTCTCACATAAATTGCATGTTACCAGGCGGAACTATTATTTTGAAAGTGTGTCTCAGTAAAAAAGGGTGCTTTTTAAACTGGCCTTTAAAAACTCAAACATTCGCCATCCCCGCGGCGCACAGTTGTGTATTTGGCGACGCAAGCATGGTTACTTTTAATATGATGATACAATAACGTCGATATGAACAATATTTCAATAATTTTAACATTGATATTCCTAGGTCTTGCATCAATAGTCTATTGAATGAACGGACTCTTATTACCATTGTGTTCAGATTGTCTCTAAATTCGTTTGAGCAAACTCTATATGCTGTTTAATAGCATAACATTTGGTAGATCGAAACGTACTGCGTATAACATTACAATAGCATTGTTTAAAGAAGCTTAATACTCGAGTTTAGCATAGTTGCTACTGCCCTACAATTTTGTGTGTGTTTTTTACGGTGTGTGGCTTAACGGAATACTGCATGTGCATCACCATGGTAAAGTGACTTTTCAATCATCACGAGATTGTGAAGACGATCAGTGAAGCATCACAATGTGTTTGATACACCATATATATAGGACCCCATAACCCCGTCAAAATAGCCAGCTTTAATTTAACACTTTCTCAGAAAGACCCAACCTGGAAAATGTTAATGGAGTGTACGGGTTTTTGTACCTACAGCAGCACTTTAAAATAGACCTTGACTTGTCTGTTTATCTATGCTTTATGTCTCCTATGTTCTGTGATATCAGTTTCGAATGTGGCATGCGCACCTATAGCATGTTCTGTTACAGACGCTCCTATCAAACTTCCCGCGATACTACTACAACCGTCCTCGTATGAAAGCGCTTCATCACCCTTATTCATCGCGAAATATAGGTTGCTGAATAGAACGCATTATGCATCATCGCAAGATATATTTATTGTTACTTTAAACCAACACATGCAAGTGGACATCTGAAAGTTGTAATTCATTAAGCGATCAGTCATTGCTAACTTATATCAGAACGGTAAGTAACCCTCTGTGTGCGCTACTTTAAGTAGTACAAGTAAAAGAACCACGACGGTCCCTAGTAAAGAAAATGTGACAATCATAATCACAGTCGGCGATATCTTGCTAGTATGATTATCGTTAAGATGATTTTCCACCACCCCATTGTCTGAATCACTGTTCAATGGCCGGATTGTCTTCACATCCCGCTGTGTTGATACGTATAAAGTGGGCGTCGCTTTGGTGGAAGCTGATTTCTTCTGCGCCATGACTATCAGTAAAATATTATTGGTTGGCTTAAGTGTTTCTTCACGAATTGATGGTGTACTTTGATGACTGTCCGTCATTACCGGTGACACTGAGTCGCTAACTTCATGACTGGACTGTTGTAGGGCTGCAGGTGGCTGGTCTGACAAGGTGTCATAGTCTCTCGGGGAGCTGGAAGTTTCATGCTGGGAAGCTGAGGACAGATGCTGAGTACTACTCATTCTATAGTTCGTAGTGCTATCAGACGCTGTCGATGCTCGGGCAGACATTGTCGTTGATAAATCATCGCTTGGCTTGGTCTTGAGTCCAGTGCTGGCCTGGTGAGACGCTCGGTCATGTGCAAGGGTCGTCATTTCACACATCTGTTAAGTCAAATATGTAGGCTTACCAAAGTTGTTAATTTAATCTGGGTATCACAGTCTTCATAATTACAAAATGTCTATATGTAGTTCAAATCATCTGCCTTACCGTAAGTATTTCTTCAATATTTCGTCCGCGAAGAGTGGGTGGTGATGTGCAAGTTCCTGCAATGTGTTGAAGCGGCCGAGGATTCACGCCATCGCTTCTTCTTAGAACGGAGCAATTACAGTGTAAAGGATTGGAATCCAGCTGTACATTCAGTTCAGGCCTAGATGCCAGAAATCCGAGAGGCACCGATACTGCAATTAAAAACTTAGGTAAATGAAATTCAGCGATAGTAATGTACTGAATGCAAGCCTCGTAAATACATTTATGTATGTTCACCAAGTGAATTATTGGATATATCCAGCGATTTTAAAAATGTGAGAGTCTCTAAAGCATCTTCGGGCATGTCGACGATTCCTGAATTAGACAGGTCTAAAACCTCCAACATCTGCAGGGGAGACAGAGCCTCCATCGGAAAACTGCTCAGGTTATTATGCTGAAAAAATAGGACGTACTATAGTACTATTGATAAAATTAATGCTTTTTCATATTAAATAATATGATTGGGTTTGGGTTGTTAGTAGTAATATACGCCTATAATGTCGAGAGATCAATCAAATTCTTGTAACGTATATATAAATCATACAATAAAGCATTATCATAATGCATCTCGATTAATTGTACGTTTTAGATATTTACCTGAACATAGAGTTCCCTCAGTTCGTATTGTTTAACAAATAGCATTGCCGATAATTCGTGCAGGCAGTTGTGATCCATGTTCAGCCTTTCAAGTTGCATTATAAAATCAAACACCCCAACCGGCAGGTCGCATAACTACAAACAAACGTGTGTAAAGGAACGGTATTAAGGGAAATCTGTGGTCATTAAATGTGAAATATATTAATACAATTAAGGTCATCGCAATAATCGCACACACATTATTGAATGACAAATCCAGGGTTATTAAAGAGAACTCCATGGAATTGAAGGCGGCTTGGTGGATGGAGCTGATGAGGTTGTGGGAGATGTCCAGGTGTCGCACTGACTGCAGATTGGAGAAGTCCATGTCAGTCACGCGTGTGAGGTTGTTGTGTGACAAGTCCAACTCTCTCAGTCCCGAGCCCAGATCATCAAACCACCGGTCCTGTATCTCGTACAGGGAGTTGTAGGACAGGCCCAGTGTGTTCAAACGTTTCAGCCCGGCGAACGCATCAGCAGGGATGCTGGTAATATTCTTAAACCTGTAAATAAAAACCACCCTTTCTTATTATCAACTATTAATTATATAATATAGCATGCACATATTTTAATGCGTAGATGTTACACCAATCTAGCATTAATGCAAGCGTGCATTGGTGAATACCCAAAATACGTGTTGGATAAAGGGATTGGAATTTATAGAGGATTGACATTATATTTGCTGAGAGAATCACGTGCTTCATATGAGATTTAATTTACTATATTCCAATATTCCAATTAAACTGACCTCAATTCAGACAGATTATCCAGGTGATTAAAAAGTTCGCCATTGATTTCTCTCACTCCTTCGATCGTCACATGCTCGATGTGAGACGTTTCATTATTCGCCACCTAGAACAACGTAAAACCAATCAATCAAGTAAACATACAACAAAATATGTGTCAAAAATATTAACCTTTGATCAAAAGTAGAAGATAAAAATGAATATCAAGGGATGTAGATTGATGTGGTTTTAGATCAATAAGTAGCGAAGTGGACGGAAAAATGATATTACGTTTATTGCATGAAATAAGGTTATAACATCGGGGCATGGCGATATATTAATGCCAAGTCTTCAGTTTATTATAGGAAGCGATAAAAACTGAATAAAAAAAAGCTGCTTTATAAGTAGACGACGCTGAATATGCTGAAGTATAAAGACTGATGTGTTGTACAATGTGCTGACCTTGAATAGCCTGTCGGGAAGGGTAGACGCGGCTGGCAGATACAGCTCGACATGGCGGAGGTAAACACTGACGGGAGAGAGCAGATGATCGGGAAGTGTCCCCATCTCTCCCGCTCTGATCACGATACTCTGTAGCTTAGTGTTAACAAACAGTCCAGTCGGTAGGTCAACGGCAAACTGTGAAACAAATAATTTGTGCCTGAGGAACTTAAATCCTAGATTCAGAAAAGTCGGTCTTTTTGCCGGACACCATTTGCCCAAAGCTGCGCTTGGATGCATTTTTTGTATTAATATCGAATGCTCGAGTATCTGTATTTTGCTTATTTTACATGCACTATATACGGAGTTTATTTTGTGATCACATTCAATGTAGGAGAACAACATTTCTTACCTTTTGACGAAATGTAATTTCCAGGTTCCTAAGATTAGCTAAACCACTGAAAGCGTCCTCGGTCAATGACCCCACACTCAGGCCATACATATATTTCACCATCGTGTCTATAAACGTGTCTGCTCGTATGGTGGTCAGCTCGTTTCCGCTCACATCAAGATGCTCCAGCTTTGTAGATCTCAGCAACAAATTGTCCGGCAGCGCGGAAATGCCCGTGCGCGCCAAATTCAGTGATTTTATTTCGGTGTATCGCCACAAATCGGGTGTACGATTCGCCATGAACGAGTTGTTGAAGCGGTTTCCGGACAGATTAATCGCTGTCAGATCAGTGGGAAGATGTTGAGGTATTTCGGTGAGGTTTCTGTCGGAGCAGTCCGCGAGTTTGGCGCTGAATCTGCGCGTAGCAGTCATGTAAACGTACGAGTACGTGCAGGTGCAGGGGGAGCAGTCCACACGACGCGGCGGCCAAGCGTTCACCGAGACCGACATCAGGGAGGTGAATAAAACAATCGCTTTCAAATTCATCGCTCGCTTATGTGCTAAAATCTGACCAGCAGAATAGTACATACAGAGAATATTAAAAAAAAATAAGAGTAGACTCCGACGAGAGATTTCAAAAATTAAGTTACTCGTATCATATGGCGCGCGTGATCAGTGGTTGAATGTATGTAATACATGTACATGGACTGCTGCTTATATACTGCCGCGGGGGGCAGGGGAGGGGTATGTCCCCTGTCTCTTATTATGCACGCATGCTCAGTGCCAGGTCCGATACCCTTGCATTGTGAGGGTAGATTGCAAATGAAAAATGTTCACTAGCAACCTTCCGAAATTAAGACCGTAGTTTTGAAAAACTAGTTTACCGGATCTAAGCGAGAGACGAATGCAAAAACACATAAACTATCGGTGAAAACTATCGGTGAAAACTGTGGAACGCACACTTTATTAAAGGGGGGTACTTGTGAGATGATGACAGCTGAGTGCTAACAGGGCAAGCGGTAATTACCAGCCTCCCAGACGGCTCACATACTACGCGGAGATAAATCCACACTTAATAAATTATACTCAAGTTTTACCCAGATTCTTTCCATACACCAGGCACTGGTAATTAACTACAGTGCGTCCCAGGGGCGCTGACCTGCCAATGTCATGTATTGACCTTGCCAGTCAGGCCGGAGAGACGCGATTGGAAATTCATAAAAATTAAGAATTCATGTTACTAGTTTCATATCGGGTTCCTACATTTTATTCATAATAGTTTCCCCAAGTTCAACGTAATAGGTCCACAGTATCCGTTATCTTATTGTTGTCCCATTTGATTGTGTGAGACTGTCAGATTAATCAATTCTACGTTTACAGATATCTGCCTATCATTGTCCGTGATGACAATACACAGGGATTTCCCCCATGGATTTTTACTTTAAACTGTCTATGATCACCGCGTCTGGTTTTAAAGATTTACGACAAGAAACGTTAATTAATGACATTGGCCGTATTTCACAATTTACTGAGTTTCTCTCTAAACAACACGGCGTTTCTCGAGAATTATGGCAAAACGCGCGCGACCCGTCACAACTTGACACGATTACAGAGTCCAGAGGACCACACGTGTGTGATCAGGCGACTGACAATCCTGATTTATTTCGCCCGACGCTCTCGGTGCAATCGGTGCATCTAAATACAGGTCACTGTGCCATTGTAAAAGATTAAAATAATAATCCCTCGGTGAACTGCGCATGGTAATTACACGGCTGGTGGAGTTCTAAATAACGAGATTTTTCATGTCGCAGTCAGTTGTGAGTCGCTGTTTAATAATATATAATTAACACTACTCTTTATGTCGTTGTTCATTATAACGCGGTCCATATTATAATGTGGCATATCATATATACAACACAGTTTACTAACGGAGTACTTTATAAGGCGGTCTAAGGTATAAGGGATTTCATTTTGTCGCTGCCCATAATCAGATAATAACGCGATCTATCATATACATGTATAACGCTGTTTGTTATGTAGCTGTCCATTGTAAGACGTTAGTATTTCAATTTGTAAGTTTTATTTTCATGTCATACAAGATACTTAATTTAAAAGTGATCAACACGCTCTATTTAGATGAGTTATATTTCTAGCGTTCAATCCGTGTGCACTTGTTTCAGAATTTAGGATTTCACATATATATATATGCGATGTGTATCCCAATTCCCACCCTACAAATTGAAGTTATATAATACATGTAGTTAGTGACGGTCAGAATACTCGAGCATATTTGCGATGCACGGTCACTTCCCCTTTTACATCTCACTATCACGCCTTGACTATGATGTGCCATTTCTATATGTCTAGCGACGATTATAATGCGATGATTTAAGCATGTCCCGCGATCACTCCACATGAGTGGCATTGTTATCCACTTCTTTAACAGATTAATTGAAACAGTGATTCTGGGCTTTGAGTGATGGCATGCAGCTAAGCTGACGGTGTTATATTGAGTGTTATATCAATAGTAGGTTTTCAAGATGCTGAGGAAATCCTGAAGTTCATTGAAAGTATAAGATGCGGCTTATTTTTTAGGGCGTCGTATGTTTGGTTGATAATTGTAAAACTATGCATTTAATGCATTGGTCAGATGTTATTCGTAGGGATATTAAGCAGTCTGATATATTGGCCCACTTGTTTATATGTGTCGAGTTATTGATGTTTCCAGACCATAATTTTACCGGGTCTCACTGACATGTCACCCGAGATCGTTCCCCCCGGCCTTCGCTGATGAACAGAAGCGACTCTTCTTATCTTCATCTCTTAAAAGTGTTTATCCATTACGAATGTATACAACACAAATTAAACAAACTCTTAATTTTCAACTTGTCTACAAATATTTGAACCATCGCTTTATCACCGAGACTCTGATGTAGCTCAACGAATTCGCGATTTGTTTCGATTTTTACGTGTCCTGAGTTCTCCCATATTTATATAACTGACATAAAAGCCGCACATGAATGAATCTAACGGTCTGTGATTCGGCCAAATATATTTTGCTCTAAGAAACCCCATTCATCAAGTGATTCGTGAACTTATATGCAACAAATTCGTGATTGCATGTAGAACCGGTGCTACAATGATGGGAGGGCTGCTCAGATTAGAGCGAATACGGTAGCCGCGTTGATTTACCAGCATCACCTGTTGTATAACTAGGTTGATATGACCTATATTTTGTCCATTCTTCTTGCGTTATCGCTACATTCTCCAAGTTTTACATCAGTTCATCACGGCGGTTTGTCACTTGTTGTTGTTCTAATTACCTAAGCCAATGATTTATTAAAAGGCAACCTACATACATATATATATATATATATATGCTACAAGAGATAACTGTATTCAGCATTATATCTACAAACACGTATACATATAGTCTATGCCTGATGGCTTGGGTCTGATACTATATCATAACTCGGAGCCTTACCATCGTGGCTCTGATTTGCGCTATAATAATTCCGCTCCGTAATCATGTGTCCAGATTACCGAGGACCGACCCGAAAACTTCAACAAGAAACAAACAATGTAAATAGAAGGTTAAGAGGATGTACCAAACCCAACCCCATTGCTCCTAGGGTAATTGAATTAATTAGTTCAAGTTTAAATGTAGGGTTATTATCGGCCACAGAAACAGCTTGTTAATTATACATGATACTATGGTTTTAGGGTGGAAGGGTTGGTGGTTGTTATATATAATAGAACTGGGTGGGGATATCAGGTATTTGTTGGGTCCTCGAAATGTTTTTTTTTTACTCGGCTCGGACTTTGTACAGGTAAACGAATGGACCAGGTTGGCGTTTATTAGACGTATTCAGA
Source organism: Armandia brevis (assembly GCA_035585475.1). Classification (NCBI taxonomy): domain Eukaryota; kingdom Metazoa; phylum Annelida; class Polychaeta; family Opheliidae; genus Armandia; species Armandia brevis. Next base: position 521 of record JAXGGS010104758.1, on the reverse strand, counting down.
AGATCTTGTCATACCACATGAGTGACATTTTCTGGGTTAACCTAAACCCTTTATAGATTGTAGGTAAATTAGTCAGTTCACGAGTGCTGAGAGAGAGGATGGTGACATGTGTTGGGGAAGCAGATGAGAAGTGTGATAGATGAGATGCAAGTGATTAGCATGACTCCCCCCCCCCCTGCTGCTGTCATTGTAAGTGTGATAAGTAAAAAAATAGAGGATGGAGCGATTGGTTACATATGCACTGAGGGACAAGGCCACGTACATCATGATGATGGCTCGAGGGTCTCAATCTGTTGGCGGTTATACGTATTTGTATGGTGTGCACGGGTGTAGAATCCCGGGGCTTCTCAGGTCAACATATAACAATAGAACTCATTACTTTTAACATTCCTGTGTTTATTAGGCCCGGTAAAGGTGCTCGAAACACTATGGTAATTACTTAAGTTCCGAGTGCCGTGCGAGTTAATGTGCGCCACCTTTATACCGTGCCGTGCCCACGCAAGTCGCGCCAAATTGCGCCG
>JAXGGS010104536.1:0-20057 GCA_035585475.1 Armandia brevis | reverse complement strand
TTGTTAATAATCTCACGCATTGTAGGATTTCACAGCATCGCAGGAGTGTAGATGTAAAACAGATTTTTGTGAGGCTAAAATACAGAAACTATGGTGACAGATATTGGTATAATGTATATCAATTTGGATCTCAATATGGAATCCACTCAAAGTCCTTGATACTGACCAGAGTTTGGGTAGCTAGGCAATGGGTAACACTTTCCAAGAATACATCGATGATTATAGGTCAGAACTAGTGAATAGTGAGACACAAATCGACTACAGCGTGTGTCCCAAGAGGTGAAATCTCAGCACATCATCAACCATTATTGGCACCAAGTGTATCAATGATATCCTTCTCACAGTCCTATGTCGATAGCAGATGATACATAGCATCATCTAGCTGAGCTGAAATGGTCACTTGATGGTCCTTTATGTCCGTGCATAGAATAAATTGATTCCGCACAGTGTGAATCGGGGACCAGGATAAAAGGGGAAAACTCCAATGAAACCCAATGAATCGATTATATGAAATCTACATTGATCGCACCATGATGTCGTAGTCTATGAGAAGACAATTCTGAGTTTGTTTCACGCAGAAAGTGGTTCTGGGGATGACAGAGATAAGTTGAAAATATGACCGGTCCATATCGATATAGTAATTGTATGATTGTGGGCATGCCCTGTTCCCTATGCCCTGTTCCCTATGCCCTGTTCTCTATGCCCTGTTCTCTATGCCCTGTTCTCTATGCCCTGTTCTCTATGCCTTGTTCTCTATGCCCTGATCTCTATGCCCTGTTCTCTATGACCTGTTCTCTATGCCCTGTTCTATATGCCCTGTTCTCTATGCCCTGATCTCTATGCCCTGATCTCTATGCCCTGATCTCTGTGCCCTGTTCCCTATGCCCTGTTCTCTGTGCCCTGTTCTCTATGCCCTGTTCTCTATGTCCTGTTCTCTATGCCCTGTTCTCTATGCCCTGTTCTCTATGCCCTGTTCTCTATGCCCTGGTGAATCTGGGTCTCCTGCGTTGGACAAAAGTCTAACAGATCTAAGATTTATTTCAGGTGAATCCATTGCGAAATTGTCTCAAATCTGTAAAACTTGTATGTGCTCGACCTCCAACCGTGTGCAGCTAATCTCTACTCAATCTGCTCAAATCCGCAATCGCTATTTCGCACAACTCCTGAGTTACTGAGTGCGGATCACCATGCAGTGAACCCATTAACCAGATAAGTTGTAGATATGTTTACCTCATCAAACTCATTAGATACTTCCTGGTTCCTCGGCAGATACAGGGCCGGTAATGAAATATTTGCTCGGCTGTGATATTACAGGACAAGTAAAGCATCAGAATGTTTCCTAACTAATTGAGATACCAGAAGAGAGGTAAAGGCGGCGGCACTAGCTCAGATTCTGGCTCGAGTCGATATCCCGGGCACCGATTGGCAGAAGTAATTGCCAGTTTTCTACCCAACTCTTATTACGCATAACCATGCAGCGATGGGTGATTTTGAATATAAAAGTGACCACTAGTCGCAAACGAGCAGAAATGAAACAGGGAGATTATTTGATTGAGTTGAGCAGGTTTAACGGTAGATTTAGGGGTGAGTCGGAAGTCGAAAAATCATTGGAACTGGCATCGAGGGGATATTAGTTTTCTTACGAGGTCACTGTTTCGTAGCATTAAATTGTTATACCAGCAGTGGTCATCCCCGGTATGCCGCCTGATAGTCCACGTGTTAGCTGATGCGAGTAACACGTGTCTCCTACAGTAACGCCGATACACTAAAGTGAGTTTTCACTGGTTCGCTTAATGCTGATAATTATCACGGGATCGGCTTTCATCCACCCGTATTCTCCTATCTCTAACTGTTCGATGTGCAAGTACAGCTCCCCTGCCTTACCTATCAGACTTATAAATATCATAGCTGCTTACTCTCGTAGTGTGTGTGTAAAACTAGTACGTCTATGACATATATCCCTGTCATCACAGTCATCCACGACGTACTCGCGTGCCATATCCCCAGCTGCCAGCTACCTGTCTTACTGATATTACACAAGTCTGGGTGCTATTAGGACTGTACAAATAAATCATAGATATGTCACAGTCATCAGGGCTAAGATTGTCAGAACTGCTACACGAATACTAGAATGCGCACTATCATCATTATCATGTTTGCTGAAAGTAACTGTGGCTCAAAGAGACGTTTTTGCAAGTTTGATTATTGAGAAGAATGTCGGCCGTATAGCCTACTGCTTCCTGGTCAGAATATACGAGCTTTAGGTTTGGGAATCTAGAGATAGTAAGAGAATTGTGTGTATGTCAGCAAGACAAGAGTGAGGTTAAGGTTTTTAATTCGCCATCGCCTTTTGGTGCGCGGTAATGCATAACTATAGATAAATATATTTATTTGTAAATATCAATAGCCAAATAACCCATTAGGCCATATAAAATTAATAAGTTGTTTCTCAGGCCCCGCCCGCATGGGCCTGAGACCCCCGCCCCCTCTTTTTATTGGGTAAAGCGCGGACAAATAAAAAAAACAACTGCCGCCCCTAATTTCTCAGAATTTTTAAAAAAAAATAAACCTGCCGCCCCTAATTTCTCAGAATTTTTTTTTAAAAAAAACCTGCCACCCCTAATTGACAAGGAAGAAAAAAGAAAGACAATGGAAAAATAAAAAAGAAATATCCCCCAAACCAACTCTTACCCAAGGAATACCCCCAAAATGAGCCCAAAGCCCCTTAAAATGGGCCAAATGTTTCCAAAAAAAAAAGGCACCTGCCGCCCCTACTTATTGGGGAGCCCGCCGCTCCCCTAAATTCCCGGCGAAAAAATAAAAAAAAACCTGCCGCCCCCTTTTTCGCAGAAAAAACAAACAAAAAAACCTGCTGCCCCCTTTTTGGCAGAAAAAACAAAACAAAAAAACTAGACCTGCCGCCCGCACTCTTTGTCTCAGACAAATAAAAGCCTGAGAAACAACTTATTAATTTTATGGGGCCTTAGCACTCCTCGATCGTGAATAAGGCAATACAAATCGAAAACAATATCTGAATTGATATATTATTCCCAAACTATTGCTAAATTAAGCACGATTTTAAATGTTACTGTTAATCATTAGTATCACATGCAGTTATGATAAACTATACTCCACATCCAGAAACGCTCATCTCTCCCTCACACTAATGTGAGGTCTTCCCTTCTAGTTTTTATTAACGGGCATCGTCGGGGATTTGAATTGGTTTTACAATATTCGACTCCTACATATTTCTGAAAAGTAGAGACATACTAATACCACCTTGGAAAACAAATTTATTTTACTGGGCCGCCGGGATGACTAAGATTTGTGCCAATTCCATGACTTTTCTACCAACAACATCGCTGAGCTTATCAACGACAAGGCGTAACATCTATAATGTTGGCAAATCAACAATAACAAAAATTAGCTCCGTATGTTTTCGTCTCCATTACTCCACTACACTGAGTTAACCACCATCCTGTGCAATCCCAGATCGTAAACCACCTAATATACCATTCACACACGCCGGTAATACAAATCTAATTAAAGGAACAATGTTCGAGATTTATGCCACAATTATGTGGCCTGTTTTTGTGGGTAGAGATAGCTGCATGGCGATAATAGAGTTGTTGTTAAACCATCCGAGCCGGAGGGAGCAGGGATTAACGTATAATAAGTGTCATATTTCCATAGTGACGGACCTCAGATTGCAGGTGAGCAAAATTAGATGATTTTTACGGAATCCAATCGCCTGCATATGTATGCCCCATAGTGCACGTACCTTCCTATGATTTGAAATAGTTAAGTGATAGAATAGTGACTCCGAGTATCCCCTAATTCTAATCCCCGCTGAGTCACCCTCATCACAGTCAGGTGCCAGTGGTAGACAGGCGTCTCCTAGAAGCATTTCTAGGCAAAGCTGATTACTCCCGCAAATTGTGTGTACCATGGATATGGCTCTACGAGTGCGGTTCCTCTAGAGACACTAGACACTAGGCCTAGACCTGCACTAGAGATAAAACATCTCCCTCAGTCGAGCAGGTATGAATTTACATACGTGTAGGGCTGGTGTGTGGACGATTGGTGGGGAACACCTTTCACAATCTAAAACGTAGAAGCCTTTTATTACAATGAAAAGCGTCACACTTACGAAAGGTGCCTTAATTTATTTGCATGATTTAATAGAATATATTTTTACCCAAAATGTAACTACTTTATCCTCGTACATCCTCAATACTTTTTATAGCCTGTATACCTGTTAACTTTTAATTGAATGAGATGAATAATTCAAGCGTTGTTCGTTCACAAGAGAAGCAATAGAACAATGGAGACATGGGGTTGTCGTTTATCACTAATACTAATGAGATAAAATATCACCTCTGACCTGAGCTATCTCTTAGTCAGCATCTTAACTGATTAATCGGTTTCCCTGCTGCTGAATATCAAGCGTGATCTGTCGAAGCATTACTCTGGATCCTAGTTCATGCACCTTAAGGCCGATCATTTATATTTACGGATCCATATGATTATTATCGCTGACTCTTGCTTTGTATTTGCGACGCGTGAAATGCAGCAACTTTTAATTATTTTTAAGTTCAGATCAGACCGTTTGATAAATGGTACAAAAAACCTACTGGTGAGAATATATATCTGTTTCGTTTTGATCGATTCACCAATCGTCCAGTTTGTGGTGTTTGTCAAGGAAATAGTTTAATAGTAAGCTATAAAATGGCAATAACATCAAGTCAGCTCGTTTAACATGCTGCGTGCGCACACCTTGGAGCAATAAACAGTGATCGCTAATGAGCTTACAAACACGTGAAGGTGTTTAGGGTCAGCCATGCAGTGTATCAGCAAATAATGTCTGTCATTAAGTAACTAATGGGTTTGCGTACCAGTACATGTATATCTACCACGGCCGGACGATGTTTATAGTATCTATTAGTGCTGATACCTGGCGTATTGTAACGAGATTGAATTCGACCATTCAGATATATTCTCGTTGGAGTGAATGTGGAAAAGACGCAGAGTAAAATTGTATCAATGACACTTTGTCCTCTAGCGACATTGACCCCAACATGCAACGATCGACTTTAGCTAGATTTCCATTTCCTGCTGACTTTAACTCTTCTTCGCCCCGTTGCATATAGATATACATTATAACATCACAATTACGCAGGAAGTCAAGAACTGCTATTTCCTCTTGTCTGGCAAGGAAAACCGTCATTACTCTTGTTCAACTTTTTCGTGCGAGTCAGGAACCAGTGATCCGAGAAAATTAAAAAAAAATATGTATCTAGACTACAGAGTATTATGGTAGGCCTAATTGTCACTGAGGTGTAAAGTAAACCATTAGTTAAATATCACCGAAATATCGTCGAGCCCGCAAAATGTCACTTTATATTCTTATTACATATAGGTCCAGTCGGAGACCACAAATAAATAAAACAAATAATGAATCATTATAAACAAGAAACCATCTCGCTACACGTCAGCAGACATCACAGTTTCATCAGCCGCTCCAGTGGAGACTTGACGACGGTTTCCAGGCGTTTCTCGACACGACTCACTCATTTTCAGGACTCACAGATATATTAATCACGTCTGTGAAGAGTCATTGATAGGTATTGGTCAGATGTCTGTTTTGATCAGTTTACTAATTGAATCGTTTTATCATGGTAAATATCGTTCTTTAAAAGACAGATTGTTCCACTTTACGACGTTTGTTAAAGTACATCTTCTCACTCAATGCTCGGCATATCTATTGGACATAACCTGTCTCTTCGGAGATTAAGCCTTCGTAAGCTAAACAGCACATGTGCGTGTATTTGATCTACTTCGATGATCATGAATATGATACGCCCAGCATATATCTATTTCATATTCCATGTTTTTCAAATATATATCATAAGTAGAACTTTTACGTTTCTATAGTATTTCTCCATTAAATGATATGATATGCAGAGTATACCTTGACATTCACGGTATTAAATAAAAAAATCCACGTTTGTCAGGAGCGTGCTGGACTAGTTTTAATACGAATTATTGTTTCACTATGATAGAACGATGATATTAATAGGCAGTTATTGTTTGCTTTATCATCATTATAGTATAATCGTTAAATAAGTACATGACATTGATTAGATTATCGGTTCATAACCTCCTATTATCCCCGGAATTGGACGCATATAAGATCTGCAATATCACGCGAATCTTTAATTAGCTGTAAATGACATGATATCTCCCTTGGCGTTACCAACAAAGAGAACTCGCTTTTCTTGATCAAATGCCAGATATCGGGGACTCACGCACGTGGCCAGAGCGTCTTTATCCAGCAAAACATTCCATTGTTCAGAATTGTTTTCTCTTTTAACAGAGACGATTCTACTGTTACCCAGGTCACATATAACTACAGAACCAGACGGATCTATGAATATATCATATGGAGCATTTAATTGACCACGACTTTGTCCATCCACCTGTACCGAATCATAAGTATAAAGTGGCATTTCCATTCCGAATTCTACACATACAACTGTACTTTTTCCACAAGAACTAATGAAAACGCAATCTTTACCGTCCATCTTATTATTTCCTATAGAATACGGGTATGATATATAATCCGCCCTTGATGGAAACTGCTGCGTCACTTGTAAGGTGTCTGGTTCGATCAGAAGTATTCTGGGGTCGCTATCCTGACAGGCCACATACATATCCTCCTCTGTGTGTATTACACAATGAATCCTCTTACTACCAACTTTTCTATTCTTCAGGACTTTCCCGACCATGTCCATCGTTACAATATTACGACCAACTGGTATCAGCAACAAATCTCTTTTATTGTCTACAGATGTGCTCTGGTGGGCCATGCCTGCTATTCCTGCAACACCTTTACCTAATACAGCCTGTTTGTTCCCACTGTAATCATAAACTGTGATGGGACATTCTGCATCTAGTCTACGAACAATAAGTCTCTCTCTTTTACAGTCAACCGCGATTCCATATACATAATCTCCACTGTTGAATTTCGATATGTTTTCCAATTTTGTTACAGGCCGGGAATCGGTTCCATGCAATAGATAACGTGTGTATTTAATGTTACAGTCATCTGTCCACGAATCAAGCTGCTTAGTGATATCAATGATCGATGTGCTCAAATCCGGCAACTCGACCTCGCGTTTACATATCAATTTCTTATAAAACTTTGCATCATATTTGGGAGTTTCCTTCTCTCGGACAATCAGATCATGGTCAGTGCAGTTTGTCAGTAATTTGTCCACGTGCTCAGCCAACTTGGTTTTAGATTCCATGAAATCCTGCAGGTCAGCAGCCATCATTTCTAACACCTTGATGTCTGCATTTAGTTTCGATGTGACTTCTTCCTCCATTGTTTTCATCTTGGCGTCCAGAGCTTTGATCGATTCCTGCATACGAGCCATAGAGGTGACAAATTCTGTTTTGATATCTTTAGCTTTTTGTAACACAGTATTGACACGTTTAATAGAAGCTTTGTGCCCTAAATCATCAGCAATAGTCTTCTTAATCTCCTCAAATCTGAGTTTGACGAATTTCCCTTCATCCCGAACATATTTCCACTTGTGGTCAGAGTGATTAGACATCTTACAGACGGCACAACATGTCATATCGCATGTCTTACACATTGTAGTGGAAAATATATCTCTGTGTTCTCTGCAAAACACAAGTGGAGATAATTGATAAATTTTATGCTCCTCGAAAATTCCAGCGTGTTTTCCCTCTGCACAGTCGTCACACAGCTGAGCTGGACATTTAAAACAGAACTTCATGGCCGGTTTGCCTTCCGTGTTCTTGCAGATTTGACAGAATCGCCGATCTTCTGAGGCCACCTTTACATCCACATTTTCTGCAGCAGCATTTACACTGTTGACAAAATCGTTGACAATTCTGTACCTGGGCAGGTTGGTGACGTCATCAGATCGAGTGATGTGACGACATGTAGGACATGTGACATATCTCTGCGGGTGTCTCTCAGCTATCTCCACCAGACAAACCTTACAGAAGTGATGAGCACACTCCAGTATTCTCGGATCCCGGTATCTGTCCGCACAAACAGAACAGTTGTCACTGCTCACGGTGATCTCATCCATATCAACAGCAGCTGCGGCCATCTAAACAAGCAAGAGAAATCGTAGTTTCGTTTTAATTTACAATAAACAGAACAAGCAGGGGTGTTTAACATATTAGGAAAAAGCATGAGGGCAGTGACACCATGTTAGTGGGTATGTGCAGCATAATAGTTTGGTGGTCAACGTGACCGGATTTATCGACAATATATATTTTTATTAAATTCAGATAGTCAATACGGCCTCTAATACCTGTCACGTACATGTAGTGCTAAGTAACCATGCGGGAAGGGTGAAATTCTGAAATTTTGGATATCTGTGATTTCCGGGTTCGCGAAATATAACCACACATACATAATCTGTGGATGTACGTGGGATCAGGGCGACGCAGTAATGTTACAGTGTCACATACATGGGATATGGAATAATATGGATGGGCTCAGGGCTCTATATTTACCATACAGTAGCGCATACATGTAGCAAATAATGCAGGAAATATGGAGCATTTTTTTACTTTGACCATGACTGTGGGAGAAATAAGGGCTCCACAGTTACCTTAAGAATTGTATCGAGTTTAATGGTAGCCGATAGTGCATGATATATGGGAGTGTATAGGAGGCATTAAGGATTTAAAGGCTTCCCACAGTGTACATGTAGTTGATAATACATGATATATGAGAGTGAATTGGAAGGATTAGGGCTCTGTATTTACCATACAGTTACACATATGTGTAGCTATCACTATATGATATATGGGAGTATATGGTACTGATTAGTGTTACAAACAAAGACATAGATAGAGACATGACGATACGGGGTTATTTAGCGTCTGCGGGTACTTGAGTGACTGTTCATGAATGTTATACTTTTATAAATAGTCACGTTTACAAGTTTGGCCTAGTTAGCAACCCCATTGTACAGACTTTGCATTAAATATCTGAGATAAACGTGTACATTCGCAAGTGTCAATGGAAATGAACATGCTATTGCAGGCATGTGTAAAGATACATGTAGTATGGAGTATATATATAGGCCTACGTAGCTGCGGGCTGAATTGATAGTTACTGATACTCAGAGTTCAACGCATATACACTAAATTTACTGCGCTAAACTTACCTTGAATGGTTTCCTGAAGTGCTGATGCAAAGTTAGGAGTCAAACAGCTTGGATTTTACGCGACGAAAAGTGTGAATTTGAGGTAAAATACAGGAGGTGTCACGTTAAGACGCGGTCGGACGTCGACACTGTGAAGGTCTCGGTTTCCCGATTACAGCGCACGATGTCCCGGATATATGTAACTGGGTCAACACACGTCATATAACCACGGTCGGTGTTTATAACCACGTGCTAACTCCCCGACCCGAGTGACTTGATTTGTTTCATAGCTGGTTCCATACTAGGTTAACACGAACTTTCAGTGTAAAATGTTTATCACCACAGCTATTTTAAGATAAATCATCGTCTGATTCGGTGATCGTTTGAAATCAGCAGGTAAGGTGGCCTTTAGATATTCGACGAATAATAGGGCAGCTCGTCCCCTCATTCCTATAGGATCGGGCATACCTGTCGCGTCGGTCCTCCCGGAGGACCACGGTGATCCTGCCCGTCGCCTCAGACCTTCGGACCAGTCGGTCCCATGCCTCCTGTTTTACCGCGCTCTCTTCGAGGTATCTGTTAGATTTAACCATTCAGATATATTCTCGTTGGAATTAAAGGGAAACTGACGCTGAGTACAAAATGTATCAAGGACGCCTTGACCCCAAGGAGCATTGACCCCACCATACAACTAACGACTTTAGATTTTCATTTCCTGCTGACTGTTGGCCTTAACTATATATCTTTCCCCTGTTGCATATAGTTATAAATTAAAACATCAAAATTTCGCAGAACCTGCGACTTTTTTAACTTCGAACGGAAGTGCTATTTACTCTCGTCTGGCAAGTAATACCGGCATTCCTCTTACTCAACTTTTTCTTGCGAGTCAGGAACCAGTGTTCCGAAACAGAAACGAAGTATGTTTACAGACTACAGAGTATCATGTTAGGCCACATTTTCAATGAGATGTAAACCACCACTGTGTCAGTATCTAATCAATAACGTCAACCTAGCAAAAATGTCACACTATATATTTCTATGAATATCGGTCAATGACTCCATTCTGAAATCATCAATGAAATATAGTGAATCAATAATCAACACATCAACTCGCTACACACGGACAGACATCACTGATTAATTAACCGCTCCGGTGGAGACTTGACGACGGTTTTCAGGCGTTTCTCGGCACGGCTCACTCATGTCCAGGACTCACCCGTAGTGCTATCAATCACGTCCATGCATTATTGCTGTTAGCAGAAGATTAGACAGGCGTGACTGCTCACAAATTGATTCTTCTTTAACATAGGTTAAAATTGTTGTTTTCGGCGTATGTTGGTTCATTCTATCACTAGCTGCCTTGTATATCTAAACGTTAGTGAATACAAACTGTCATGTCATAGATTGAAGCCTTCATATGCCCTGGCCAAGCAGCACGTCTACGTGCATATAGTCTACTTCGATGAACCTAAATATGTGATATATACCCAGCATATTTCAGTGGATATCCCGTGGTCTCAAATATACCATAGTGAGAGGCTTTACGTTTCCAGAATAATTCCTCTTGTGAAAATATTGATGAATGCAGAGTTTACCGCCATACAGACGTGTGCAGTAATTTATTACCATGACTTAACATCAACATGATTAATGAGGTGTCACATCACAGACAGGTAATAATAACTTTGACACCTGGTTACTAAGCGAGCTCACAATGGAAGTTGGCAACACGGTTGAAGTAACACTTAAGTGTACTTCTCATGATTGTCTTTACGTGCAGCAACGGTGCGATACTAAAAACAAATGCAAGACTACCTATAGCTTATAGCTTCATCTTCATTAAGCCTGTGTTCAAGGTTTGAGGAGGTTTGAGCCTGGCTGTTTTGATATATTCTAAAAGTAAGGGCTCGTCCGGGATTTGAACCCGGGACCTCTCGCACCCAAAGCGAGAATCATACCCCTAGACCAACGAGCCGCCGATGATTCATTTCTAAAGCGAAAATATAAAATTTATTACTTCGATTTATTAATTGATTGTATGTAGCAGAGGCCATCGACTAAAATCATAGACTCGGTAGAAAGTACACTGCCATCTGTGTTCAATAGATATTAGTATTGGTAATTTAGGTACGTTAATCTGATAGCACGACTCAATGGAATAACAGTTCTAAGTATTTCAAGTATGAGTTGACCTTTATAGATAAAATGAATTAATTCAAAGGTGCTTGTGCATAGAAACAGCTGCCCGATACTCTGGCTCTCGGAAGTTTAAAGTTAGTTTAAAGTAGATACGTAATATCACCGCTCGCTGGCCCGTGGAAAATACAAGACGTTTTCTAACGTTATAATACAGCTCTGGAGCATCACATTGATGCACTTTTAAAGGCAAGAGATTCTCAAACGTGTCCATACCAAATAATATTGTTGTATGCTAAGAAACTAGAATATATCGAAGCTTGCTTTCTTTCTAACTATATATAAAAAGATTTTAAGACAGATGTTATAGTATAGGTTCGAAACATGTTTGATATCAGTGTATATGCTCGATTACTCCCTGATTTACAGGGAGAACTATCGCTGAATGCCCCTCCAGCAATACACGACCAATTAAGTCCTGGTAAAAATAGGAATTATTCACTTCCTCCTCTCTAATCCTGCTAATCTGACTAATCCTAAATTCGCATGATTGAAGTCAAGAAATCCCTTACTCATGCAACATAATCCCATCCTGATGTCTATCGCAGGATAATTGAACCTTTCTTATGTCACGTATCCTACCGGTGATGGACGGAAATTATTCAAGACGCCGACCAGTGGGTATTGTGGCAACACAAGGGGCTGGTCGCTCTTACACAATGGAAATGTTTCTCTAACACAAGGGAGAGGAGCGCTGACCAATTGTTATGTCACAAAAGTGGGCGTCTCAATTGAATTATGGTTTGATCTCGCTTGGTAATTTTGAATGCTTGGTCGTGGTTATAGAGACTGACTGATCGGTCGACGCTCGATAGTCGCCGAAGAGAACTCAGTAATGAATACAGGAGGGGAATTGTTCCTTGGTGGTATGGATTAGAAATCACTAAAGATTAATTATGATACTCACTGTATAAGGGTGTAATATCAGCAATTTTATGTTCAGAACGTAAGAATAGAATTGGTGATCCATGTGGTCAAATTTCTGGCAAATGTAGTGTCCTTGTGGAGAGTTAGATCAATTGCCTTTAAGAATTTAAATGTCCTTGATCATTATCCCCATGCATAAAACTGGTCTTTGTTGACCAGGGGTGCTCGGTTAACTTTACCAACCGTATCGTCACTTTTCCGGACCATCAGAGCGAGGCTCATTCCAGGACACGCCGGCGGTGTAGTTTGTGACATGCGCACTGCTGTTCATGGCAGACGACATCTGAGACAGCCTCAGCAGCTCATTAACCTCTGACAAGAGATTACAGCAATTAGCATCAACTTGAGTGATGGATGTTGATTGGCGCGGGGCAGATGTTCTGTTTCTCCTACACGTCTTCTCTTGTATCCTTATTTCATGTCATAATGAGCCTGAACTGGTTTCAGTGTTCTATAGCTCAACTAACAACGTTCCATACGGAACGGCCGCAAGTTCAGTATTGTACATAGGGATATTTCTAATCATTCCGTTTTAAGTGACCAAATGTAAGTTGCTGATTTGATGTCCTGTCTCATTCATCTGACAATATGTTACGTTTTCCGAAAAACGGAGCCAAGAACATTAAATCAGCTAGCCTAAGAAAAAGTTTCAGAGCAAGCACTCTTTCTTTATATCACCAGAACGATAATATATTGCTCTAAGATGATTTTGAACTCTTCGTTGAATGTTGACTAATCGAAAACAAAAGACTGCGTATTTTAATCTACAGTGAATAAGGGCAAAGAGTTATTCAATGGGTTAAAGTGGTAAACAGCCATTTAGGGTCACATTACAATAAGGTTATAGCCTGCAAATGAGTTCATTGCATGATTGACATCGTAGATTGCAGGAGGCGGTTCCCCAGCAACTTTTAGCTGGGAACGGTACCTTAGGAAACGCAGATGGTTATCAGTGTTGGTAAACTATGTTTAACGTCCTGATCTGCTCCTGTAAGGTGATCTTAGATGTAGATCCAGTGAGTAACCTCGCTACCAGATCTCAAATCCTTAACACCTGTCTGGGCTCGACCTCCACCCGCATGTAGTTAATCTGTACTCAATCTGCTCAAATCTGCTCGTATCAAATCAAATCCAGACATATGCTCAATCAGCCTAGATGTTCAGAGGAAAGCGATCTGCACGTATGCTCGTTGCACCACACAGGTCAGGTACTTGGGATGTACCGTCAATCAAATCATTCAACCCGCTGGTTCTAATGCGCTTGGAGAGAGCGTCGCGTAGTCTAGGATTTCTTCTCTGAACTAATATGTTAAGCAGTTCCAGTCTAGGTTGTCGGGCTATTCAGATAGATAATGGAGAACTAGATGAGGTAAGTATGTATATATTAGTATGTAGGTACACGTATGTGTGAGCATAGAAACATGATTATAGATGTTGAGAACAGACATCAGATCTCACAATATGGCGGTATCAGAGGCCAGAAACAAAATGCTGATTATTCCCGCCAAAACTAGTCGAAACAGACGACATTTACTCTGGCACTCTTGTGTGGAAAAGTTTATTCTGGGGGGATATTTAGACAATGCGAGCCATCGGAACGTATTTTAGATACAGGAATGGACAAAACGGGAAAAGGTTTTACATCAAGTCGATTTGTGAAACTGTCACTATGCACAGCGTCGACGGCCTACATAATGGAGTCGCATAAGAATGACAACAACTGTCTCCGGCAGTGTACATTGGGCCAGTTGTTGGCGTCATTTGAGGAGAATTAATTTATCGTTGGTATTCTGGTCCAATTCTGACGATTAGGTTCTTCCTTCCGGACATCAAATTGATTCCCGTCTCCACACCGGTTAACCTCTACCCGCCACGGAGAATCGATTATTGACGTAATGTTGGAACCAGAAATCCGAGTTACAAAAGTAGAAACACTCAGCCGACTATCCGACATTATTTTCTTTCTTCGAGTCTGTAAACCGGGAATGTTATCTCAGAAAGTGAAAGCTTTAATTGCAGTAGCCAAATTTAGACCCCTTTGGATTGCTTCCTGCTGATAAAGCTTGAGATGCATCAGTTCTACATCAACGTTCACACTGTGGCTGTGATTACAGTACTCGGGTCAGGCATGTATATCAGCTGGTTGGATTAGGAACTGCAGCAACAAAGATAAAGATAAAGTATACAAGACTTGGGTTAAGCAAAAGTGCAATATATGACCTCTGGTTTGTTTCATAACGAAAGTTTATGTATACATGGGTCATATGAATTGAGATATCAATCAGTAATAATAATCATATGTTAAGATACAAATCGTTGTTGAAGACTGAATGTTGGGTGCACAATAATACATAATTTTACATCTGATGCGTTAAATTGTACTTGACCTAATTTCCTGTGTTTTGTGCGGTCCACCTTTGTAATTTATCAATTCAGTACACGTGCTTCCAAGTTGAAGAAGGTCAATCAATGTTTGAATACCAGGACGCTCTAATCTTATTTCATGCAAGAGAAGAACCGAAGCCACCCAAGGTAAATACAAAATCGTTAGGATAATAGTCTGCGATATCGAGCCAGCAATCGAAAAATATGAATCTATCGCGAGACAAACAATCATCAGTCACTCACCATCAGCAGTTCCCGTCGTTTACGCTGTGGCCTGGAAACACCTGTGGGAATGGCTGATGAATCTATGAAGTGTTTCGATCCCGATCGCGAGTTAATAATTTGAATAAGAGCAGATACATTGACTATCTAATCATAGGCTGCCTATTTCCGGTCCTGATGAATGATTAACGATAATTATCAAAGTTGAACTTCCTGTCAGAATAGGATGATGAGCCAACTTCCGGTGTGAGGATGCAGATAAGGAGCCAACCAGCTTAGACCGGAAGTTAGAGCAGGTGAACACAGAACATCAATAATATAAGATTAGTCTAGACATGACATTCATATATAACAATTCTTTGAAACCCGTACTACACTTAATATAACATCAAGCACTAATGGGTCATGAATTGATAAACTGAATCCGGTTAGTGCTACTTTTTTTGTCACCCAGGATCTACATTTCAAGTTTGATGTGTGTACGGTGAGTTAACGTAAATTAATTGCATTAAATTAGTCACACGCTAATGGCAATATATTATTCATGAAACTATGAATACATCAGAATTTCTTTACTTCTGCCATTGCCGGGAGGGGTTTGTGTCATGTGCGCCACTCTCTTGATAATTGTCAGGTTTTCGACGCACGCAGGAGGAGCACAGCTGATTGTAAAGCCTTTGTTTTCTCAATCAGTTTCATACACTGAGAAACAGTGCAATAATGGAAACATGCTTTTGGGAGGGTAAAACTGTACATTGTATTAGCAGTCATAACATAAGAACATGTTCTAAACAATTATGAATTCATAGCCAATACGATATTATACCATTCTCACGTGAAGCTACATGAGCCAAGACTGCACAGTGGATGGATTTTCTCTTTTCTGCGCCGCGAAATCTTTTCAACAACAAGTACTTTCATCGGGTGCCCGTCTATGATTTTTATAACCTTTAAGTTCGGCCTGTTTCTCATAAGCGGAGACTCGAGTTTTCATATTACCTGGCTAGCAAAACAAGTCAGCTTCTCCTCACACATGGCTCAGGTTTGTGCTTAACTACAACAACGTTTAGTTTATTGACGGAAAGACGAAACGCGTGTTATTTTGGCACACCAAGGAAACCCAACATGGGCTCACATTTTCTTCGTGTACATTTACTCCTCTAGAGCAGTAAACCTTCGATTAGTCGCGGTATATCTTCCAACAATAGCAAACCCAACTAGATAAAGTATTTAGGGAATTATTTCGAAAATAGATATCTCATGTTTTTTCGTGGGTATAGAGATCTAGAGCTGTCTACTGAAAATATAAGGGGATATCGCCACTTGTCTAGATTGTTTAAAACTGCGGCTTAAAGTGTCGACAGCCGTGTACTGGACATATGTATGGTTGGTACTGTTATATGCTATTTTGTAGAAACTAATATTGTCTTGCTAGCGGCATATTTTACGTAGGTAGGCACCCATGTAACCGTAACATATATATATATGTACGTCGGTAAGTAAATAGCGGAGAGTCAGTTTTACCTCAAACATGTATGGCGGAATTTCAGCAAGAACATGCATGGACAGGACGGATGGTTGGGTGAAACATTGAAAAGCGATTCTGCCCTTTCAACTGACTTAAGCTTTATGATGATTGTTTTCTACTTCGATGTTGGATTCTAAGGGATCCAAATAGAAATTTTCAGTATTCCAGATAAATGGTCGTCATACCCGTCTAAGTAATTACCAGGCATGTCGCTAATTGTCTAATAATTTCACCTTAGTCCGAGGGAGCCTATAATATTCACCGATCATGTGGGTTAAATCAGCTCCAGGTCCAACACCTCTACATCGCATCTACCTGCTGCTCGTTCCCTGAGACTGAACGCTTTGACCCTGTCCAGTCGTTCGGTGCCTAAATGCCTACCCATCCTCACATAAAGCCGACGGAGGCTGCTGACAGATTCTGGTGGTTAGCGGCGTGCACGTGGCCGTCCATGGGCTGACAGAGCGTCCCAGCTGGAGAGGGGGTGCCCGGCAAACTCCCACACACCCTGGGCGTGAGTCCGACTAGCAGGGAGTCAATTGGTGTGTCCTCAGTCGGGGCACTAATCTAAGGTTAAACAGAAAACTTGTACTGTAGTCAGCCAGTTCAGAGCAGGGGCTTCAACAAGGCAAGGCTAAAAGCGTCTAAACCATGTTCCCTTTGTTTATGTATGTCACTGTGGACAGATTAATACAATATCGACTTATTGGATATATATCAATCGAAACAACTGGAGTGGCTAATATTGCCAGAATATCAATCGCTTAACTCGCGTCCAGAACGGCAGAAGAACCTGGTATGTTTGAATTTCTCGCCTTGACATTTTATCACAGAATAGCCATCATTTCTACAGACATCCGGATTATTCAATTATCATGGATCCACGCATACATGGGATGTGCTTAGATTAGAGATGATGCAGTTCATGTACTGTAACATCTATCTATAAATTATCATACGTTGATAACCGACATGGTGTTATATTACCCTGACTAGCCGATATCGGCCACGGGTTGGTGATTGACAAAATTGCACATGTTGATATCTCCTTGGAATATAATTTTACTAAGATATTTTGTCACAAGGCCTCATATATATATTTAGACAAATAATGTGTTTAGAATATAAACAGCTGTAAAGTTCGTAGCCGCGATGTGTGACTTTGAACCGAAATCGCTTCAGAGTTGCCCCAGAACAAGTTAAGCAAGTAATATTTTGTTTCACCATAGAACGTGTGTTTACAAAGCGTTCTACTTAAAATATGCTTGATCTGTTTACTTTGTAAACTGTGTCTGACAAAACCCGATACTATCTGCCCTGGTCTGAAGCGACCACGTAAACTCAGTTTTCTCTTCTCCCTACCACATACTCTCTCCCCGCACCTTCCCAGCTTTCCGAGGCGTTACAACTGCTGAAGGTATTCGCGCTTCCCGGCACCTCCCCCATGAGAGCCACATTTCTAGGCCAAGCATCACTTCCCTGTGTCAGCTGTGTACTATGCCAGACCGGTTCTCTACAGTGATACGCTGTTCCTAGAAACCAGACGTGCCTAGCTACTGGCCCTAGACATAAGACTTCCCCGACGGGAGTCGACTTGTTATTATTCAGCAAACCTACACCGCGGATACCTCTGCTCAGCGAGTCTAGTAAAGTTCATGCCCAAAAAGGTTGCACAGAGCACCTATGCATATTCCATTTTTGCAGCTCAGTTTCGTGGGTCAACTCAATTAGGGCAGCAAGTCACTCTTTGAAGTACTTGAGTGAGTAGCTGTTGTTCTGAGGTGGCCTTGAAGTTTGAATTAAGATTCGCGTATTGTGCAATATGTATTATATCTAGGATTATATACAAACGAAACACTGTGGAGACGTCTTTTAGTATTTTCCTAAACCCTTCTGCCTGTAATAATAATTGGTCGTGACCCATAAAAGTAAATCACTTAATACTCGTGTATACGGCGAACTAAGGAAAACAACAAAGTAACCGAACTCCCGACGGGTGTGCGGCATGATAAACCCCACTCTCGGGCTGGATACCCAGCTCACCCCCTCGGTGGGCTGCTGACACTGTACGCCTCCCTCTCCTATGTTACAGTGCTGGTGACGGCCGTGTTTCTGTAACAAAACTTGCCAGTAAGTACACAGTTCAGTTGCCTTAGTTTTGACAACGGGAGCTTAGGGATAAGGATGACTTCTAACTCACAGCTTTGCTTGTTTGAGAAGGGCAGGTTCCTTCGAAAACACACGCGAGACCCACTATCTAAGTAGGTCATGGTTATCAGTAATCTTACGCATTGCCACCAGGTTGCAGAATCTGGGTGTGCTCTACTGAATAAGCACATATATTCCGGAGGAACATTATCTTCAGATATCACTGAGGAAATAACACGTGTATATAGTCCTCGGTAACTCAGTTAAATCAGCACGCAGGTAACACACCGACCTGCTGAGTAGCTGAGCCCCGGAGCAAATACTTGTTTGTTTACATTATGTCTGTGTGAGACCGGGTAGTCTGTGGCGGTAGGGAAGTTATGAACAAGGGGCTTAAGAAACTGCTACGGCGTGCAAAATAGGGGAGACATCAAGAGCCTATTATTATTATGGGGGATGATATATCTGTCAATGGCTTACAAATGAACATATTTAACAGATTTAACACTGACATCGCATATAACTATACCTGGAAATACACGTATTTGTTATTGCTCCAGTATGAAAATAAAACGTGATTAAACAGAAGGACGATGTTTTGTTATCAGGGAAGTTGGATCTATTATTTGATTAAACGAACTTTGAGACGAATATAAATATATATGTATATATATTATGTTAAATGTTAGAGAGAGGACACATTTACGATATTTCTCTTATTATTATCATTTGTAATCACAAGGATGAATCTGAAAGCGGAATGTCCTGAGATGTTTTATTCAGAATATTGTGTAACTAATTCCGGACACCAGTTCTTAAACCTTAATATCTAAAATTCACAATGCTCAATATACGAACACTATCCAGATTCATCTTTAAATGTTACCTTACTGTGGCCACGGTCACTTCATAAGTCCTGCATAGTCATATTATGTAACATTGAAATGGAATATTCTAAGTGACCATTTTGATGGGTTAGGGACCCTATCTATTTAAATTATCAAGGTCCTGTCAACATCATGCTCGACCTAGGTGCACAAAGGTCTCACGTCGATGAAAACACCACGTGTAAGTGCAGATATGACATGGGTCCTAAAATAGGAGCGCATCCCTTAGGATATCCAGTGGTCCTACATCCACGCCTAGTGTGTTGTTTTCAACTTTTAACCTTTTTAGACTCCTAAATGTCTGCAACCACCCTAGGGAGTTGCGACATTTCTACCTGGCTTACTCGCTGAGTTTGCTGACCGCATTACTGTCTATCAGTGTGTTGTATTTGTATACAAACATGTGAGACATATACCTGGATTATGTGATAAGGGAATGATGGCCACCTATTCTGTTTTACCTCTATCCATCATCTCCCAAGCCACAGGAGAATCATCCGGCTCGCCGCGATCTCAACACAACCCTGTGCCTCATTCCAGTCATGTACCCGGCCCCCTGGTGATCTC
>JAXGGS010104424.1:31238-54642 GCA_035585475.1 Armandia brevis | reverse complement strand
AATCCATCGTTCTCCCGTTTAATAGTTTATTTGATATTTGTTTTGTTGCCGAACTGCTGCGAGGTTGCCATTTTATATCGAGTGCTAGTATCCAGATAGGATCTTCACAAGAGCAATTAGAGTAGCTTTTATCGGCTGAGGGTCACAGATTCATAGCTTAGTGGAAAATGTTTCTTAACAAAAATATTGCCGCTCTGATCTGTTAGAGACTAACAAAAACGCTCTAAATGAGCCGTAATGTTGAGTGGCGGATTCTTTTCTATTCCGCAATTTACATGGCTTCTGGTTCAAAGAGCATGTAATCTCTGTATCAGGTATTTGGCCAGCAATACATTCTCAAACGAATATTACACAAAATTGGTACAGAAAATATAACTACCGCTGTGATACGGTGAGAATATTTGTGACCTATTGTACACAATTCCCCGGCCTTGAGAGAATACATGTATCTTTGTGCTGCCATGTATAATAAATTATTCACCTGAGGGGTTGGGAATGTCATATCATCAGGTTATTGTTTGTGACATGCTATATTACAGACGACATGTTCGTTAAAAAAACCCAGATCGTCCCTCCAGTTAGGAAGGCAGATTTTATAATATTTATAATTTACGAGCGGTCTGCTAAGTGCGCCTGCTATGAATTTTCAAGCATCGAGGGAAGTTCTAAATCATGAGAAAATCGATATGGCCGGCCAATTTCTTACCGGGAATAAATATATGACGTTGTCAACTTTTGCTTGAAGGAGATATCTGGATCAATATGGTACAGAAACATTAGACAAGATGTATAGACATCATGGCCGACTAGCGCTGTTTTTAGACACCGTAACCCGCCTCTAAAAGGGGTTAGCATATTACCATGAATAATTTTTACATTTCGTGATCTAAGGCAGTCTACTTTGACACAAGATGTTCGTCATTTAGGAAGCTTGATGAGTGCTCATACTTATCGACTAAGCCTGTTCTGTTTCACCGTTAAACATGTACATGTGAGGCCTAGAAAATGTTCCTTAAAAATATCCCTCAGTGGATGTATCGAAATATATTTCCTATTCCATTCCAAGCAACAGTTTGTCATTATGGGCAAATATCACTTTCAATAAATATTTTATTCTGTCCGTTTGTTCAGAATTATGCATATATTGGTCTGATGTTTGTCTAAAATTTAAATGGAATAAAATGATACATTTCTAAGGCAACTTTGGTATTCTATCCCTGGATGAAAATCAATTCAATCCTGTTAACAGGGAACGAAATGCTTGAGCATTACAGATAGTTCCGTCCTCATCCTATAATGCTCTCCGACATGGTGACTAATTCCCTCTTGAAATGGCAAAATTGTCTTTGTAACCTCTAACTTGGTTCGTGTAGCCGGAGCATGTTTCTGTGAGGCGAACGGAATGTTTCTTGCAGGTAATTAGTGAGATTAATAGCATGGGTCCTCCAAGGAGTAATAAGGAGACAAGACAGTCCACGACAGAACAATGGTAATGCCTTGCTGCTGCACAGAGCATTCCTGCGTTTGTCAAATTAGATCATATATATCATATGGGGCTTTGCAGGTTACTCCAGGACGTCAGACCGGTACTTATTTACTTCCCTTCTGCTCTTTAGAACAAAATAACCACTAGCCAGGCTCGAAGTCAATTTAGTAGAATCTTCAGCCAGACAAAGACGCAGTTTACATTATTAATAGAACGATGAACGGAAACGTAAATTCAGAAGGTGCGCGCAATTATAGGTGAAATGAAATATTAGGTGTGGTCGAACATATCCACTCCGGGCCGGCAGGCTGGACCGAGTGATGTACAGACTCTCATTACGGTTAAGTCTTCAACAGTTATCCCTTTCGTTTCAACATCTGCAGTGGCCACAACCCCTCCTATTTCCTTATTAACAGGGACACCAAAAGCGTGCTAAGCTCTCCGCAAGAACTCGCCAACAAAAGGAGCCTTTGTATACAGACTGACAATATAAGGTGGGTACACTTCTCTGTGCTATAAAAACTTAACTCTTGTGCTTGTGCTTACCCTGATCACACAGGGTATTGGGGATTAGCAATGTGCTCATAATTTTATTACTTCGGTATGAATTCTGACGTGCTATTCATCATTGTTCGTCATCGGTGGACATCGGAGGAAGGTCGCTGCATAGCTGACAAGGTGAATGCCGGAGAAAATTGCATTTGCTCGAGGCCTGTAATACGATTCGCTTGTCTCCCACTCGGTAACTTATGACAATATTCCGATAGATTTGCATTGCTGTGGTGTGACTATGCGCTAGTTATTGAGGGGTTAAGTGCTGTATTTCATATTGCTGGTTTATTGCACAGCGACTGTGTATACCGCAAACATGTCAGCTCGTGTGCCCGGCAACCTGCCTTTGACACAAATTGAAGCTGGCGTTTATCAAAAATTTATTGTATCTTATACGAAGGGCGGCTAGCTACGAGGCTTTTCCTCGAGGCCCGACATCTGCAGTCAGCGGCCGCTGTTTACTGATGATCTACATTTTTGGCACCGTATCACCACCGATGTATCATTTATTTTATAGCGTATCTCTTTGCCTAAAAGGCCGTGCCACACGTTAGTTTTATGAAGAAAGTATAGGACGTGAATTGCTCTGAATGATGGCGGTTTTCGCCAGTGCTGGCCGGGTACATACATCGCTCAAACAACCGGTGTCCACCCTCCCCCGGTTAAAGTTTATTCCCGACTCTACTGAAAATTGGCAATTATGTGATTTATTCGGAGAAAGCCTCCAAAAGGTGACAACCTTCTCTTCCGTCGGAAACAGGCAATCTGAAATTATGTAAGAAATTGACGGGACTCGCGACAGGCCGCCGTTAGCATTATCGTTTCTATTTTGGTGGATTCCTCCTTCACTCGTGGCTTTTGGCCATGAACAGTGTGGTGGATTGAGGGTATCAACGCAGAAAGCTGGTGGAGCTAATAGGATGGAATTTGTCTGGCTTACAGGTCCTGTTGCTCGGAGGCAGATAAGTTTAATCGGAGGAAGAGCCGTTGGAATATCGACTCGGGATGAGTCTTGGGCTGCTAACTGTCCATTAGAATCACGAATAAAGCGTTGGTCCGGATCGCTGCCGGAAATAAGGCAGTTGTCTTCCTGCCAGGAAAAACTACGAATTTCCATTTTCTTAATCTGGCTAAAATGCCGCCCTGTAGGTTTGGAAAGGTACATAACCCCCCGAAAAGGGTATTGGGAATGATGACAATTTTGGATGAGGTCGCTTGGTGAATAACAACGGGGCACAGTCTTTGTTTCTCCGCCAAAATGGTAATTGGTGGCATGCATTATGTATAGGATTTTTCCTTATCCAGTTTTCCTAATTCCAGCAAAGACAAGCAGCCCAAATCAATCTAAATCGTGAGCTTGGGATTGGTATGCGCAGGACATTTCACGAAATGCGATTCGGGAAAGCTCCTTTGTGCCGCTAATAGGAAAACCAGACAAGAATCTAATACTGGCGAAGCTGAGAAATCGAGGTAATTTTCTTGGACACGGGGGTGTTATCAAGGGTATTTTTCACCCTGATTGTATGTTGAGACCTGCCACCGCCGGCCTCATCTGCCTAAACTGATGCCGAACATTTTTTGCGAGCCACGCTTAATAACAATATGAGGTTGGAGCGAATGTGAGAGACCCGACTCGGACAATTTCCATTCCATACCTTTATTTATGGTGAGAGAGTTTGACCCGGCGCATTCCACGGGAAACAAGCAAAAATCGCAATTAATATCCACCATTTTCAATATGCCCTTTTTAACATGCACGAGATGACGCAGCTTCTGGCCTAGATACACTCGAATGATTCAATATAAAGGACCATTATTATTTTCTATTGCGGGATAACATTTTCAGGGTCACGTCCCGGCGACACTTCAGAAATAAATATTCTATAATTTAACCAGCGGCGGCATATGTTTTGTTTAGGATCATCATTGCGGGACCAAGCGATTATTCTCGCAAATCTATTATTTCAGAGATTAACTGACGTGTCTTGAGATTAGTTCGTGAGTAAACTGTGATTTAGTGATTAGCTGGTGAAATATATATCTGGCTTAACGTTTTTGTCTCACGTTTCTATACCTCGGGGACATTTACTCTCTGTTTCTCTTTGTATTGTCACATCTGGTTAATTCTTGATCAATATTCTCCGCTGGTTTTCGATGAGGGTCAGTGCCAGTCAAAGAGTGACATTTTATCTAAAATGAATTGTTATTTAACGAAACTACGTGAGCATGGCCAGCTTCACGATAATCAATTACATGTATCACACACGACAAATTATCCACGGCGACAATAATCACATTTGCATTTTTAAAAATCATCGAAAGTCGGGGGATTTTCATTTTATACATCATCTGTCTTGTGGTAGCGGATTAAGTTTCGAAGAATCAAGGCCATACATTATTCATGCAAAATTGACCTTTAGTTTGGTTTATTGGGATGAGCTGCCTAGTGCAGGATTTCCTATGTCTGCTGTAGGAAGAGTCTGATGGAAAACGTTCTTTATTGTTTCCTTAACTAAATATTTCGATGAGTATGTACATCACAGGGATGATGCGACAGTCGCTACTTATAATACACTCCCTGCGCTTTACATCAAGGCGGTTTGTTTGTTTTATTCATCCCGTACATAGACATTGATGGAGATGAAATAATTATCAAAATCTCTATTTACCCTTGATTTTGACAGTTTTTATCTTAGATTAAATTTAACAAAAGATCGGTTCTGAGTTTTTATCATTGATGAATTTGGTACCGATAAGATCAATGCTGCATCCGTCAAATTTATTTCTCGTGTGGATCTGAGTCAGACAGTCGGATAGATAAGATAGATGTTTTCGATGAAAACGAGTAGCAGTTGTAATATCTTCTATAATTAAATATACTGGGTGCAGAAAGAGCGTAAATGTTATTCGATTTTACGTGTATCAACAGTTCTAAATTATCGAAAAACAACTTGATGAATATTCTTAAATTGGGACTCACACTTTAGTTTTCGCTGCGTCTAAAATTTCTTACAATTTGATGAATTAATATTGTCAAGAAGTGCAGAATATTTGTTCGTGAATCATTTTGATTAAAATAGTTTTGAATGGAGGTCAACAGGATTCAGGCAAATATATATCTTAATTATATTCCTAAGTATGTCTTTGGTCTTAGTAATAAATTTATTCCCAACTGGTTATATGAACATGGAATTGTATTCGAGGACTGTTTCATTAGTTTGTAAGAGCTTTTAGCGTGAACATCATAACCCGACATTTAGCCGATGAAAATAGTTTTTCCTCAGCTCATTTGCCGGAAATGTACGGGTGAGATCGCGCCGTATTTAACTTCTGTTTAAGGGCTTTATTATGGAAAAGAAACGATCAGTCGTCACTTTGTAATACACTGGGGTCTTTAACGCGTAAAACCAGTCATCATGCGCCGACTAACTGATGAGAATAAGTATTATTTTAGCGGGGTTACTTTTCCTAGTTTCCCTGGGAGGCAGAAATTGTCAGTCAGGTCTTTCCTGAGTGTTACACATCACAAGTGACGATCCCGGAGGAATAATCTTAACGTCAATTATATATGATTTGCGTTAGTGGCTGCCTGTTTTTAGGCTAAGCGGTTTGGGGTTCTCTCGTTTAGGCGGGCCATGATGGAATGAAACGCCGAAAGGTGTGCTCTCACCGTGGGGTGTGCATGTAAAACAACGCTGTGTAGGAGAAATACGCACTTGCTCTGAGTGTCTTGAGATTTAGATTGATCTGAGGGTTCCTGTCCATTTCTGAGCAGCTTTGTTATATGCGAGCCCCGGCCAAGCTGACCAGGTGCATCATCTAGCCAGAGGGCACTTCAAAAATTATTAACGAGCTCGTCCGTCAATCAACTCGGGCAGGAATATTTACTGGGGGTGCGGTAATGGCGGAAGGAAGACGGGTATGACAGGCCGGGCATTTCCTAGACTTCTGCTTTACTTAGATGTGTGCGACAGATGAACCTCGGCATGTACGAGAATCACTAGTCTTAATCAGTTCAAAGGCACTTCCAGTCCATCGATCGATACCTTGGCTCACTTGCCGGCCAAATTTACCACCACCTCTGACAGATTGGCGCGTGAGCCTTTGTGCTAGAGCTGAAAAAATGTCTTGGAACTTAATTAGACAATTCTACCCCTCTCTGACTTTATATTATTACACCGGGCAGCAGAAAAAATTGCCATTCTGAGTTTCTTTTAGTAAATCTTCTTAGCACTACATAAAACAATCTAAGAATAGTATGTTTTTATGTCGAGTCCTGATTGAAACTTGAGGTGTTTTTGTCTACAATCTGGCGGCCCGTGTAACTGGGATGTGTCCTTGGGGTGGTGCATGTCACTTCGTTAGCTCCTATTTCATAGACGTGTAATACGAGAGCTTGCTTCGACCCACTTTTCTCCGAAACTCGTTTCTTTCAAGTGCATGTAAATTTGTTCCCGTACGTCCATTTGTTTATTCAACCGTAACCTACAGTTATCATATTACTCGTCATTTATTTGCTTAACTTTCTGCTGGGCATTTTGGTTAATATCTTAATATTGGACATGTTTGCACGGTCATATAAGAAGTGTGTATTATTTCTATATATTCCATTTTATTTGATAGAAATCTTAAACCAATACCAGCTAGTAAATTTAACCCCTCGAAGAATATTATATTCCTGGTTCTGCCTTGTCAAAGTATGAGCTCCTGTAGGAAATTTTGATTGAATATCATGAGTATTTCAGTTTATGGATTGATGATATATGAAAATGGGAATGGCTTTCTAATTACCAACGATAGATGACGAAATCGCGTGTTCTCGGTCGCGGTTTATTTACTAATATCATAATTCGTCTGCTCGTAATTTTTGGATGCTGCGTAACGACTACAGCGCCTAATGACAAAACTTTCTCGAAACTTTAATGAGGGCAAACTTTCCGAGTAGTGCAATGGCACCGAGGTTCGGGACAGCGTCGCCAGGCGTCTCCAGGGGTGCCATAATGGCGCCACGCTGTTAAAGATGTGCCTCTGTCTTCTGCGAGCATGTCCATTGATCCTTCTCATCAAATATTAAACACCAGTCAAAGCCTGTATAAATCTCCATCAATACGTGCAGTCATCTAATGAGTAGACGGTCATCAATCTCTCCGCAGTTGTCATGCATGTGGGGCACTTCTCGCGGGGTTATGATGGAGAGGGCTCGCGTGAGTCGGATGCGAGACTAGCCAGCACCCTTTGAGGGTTTTCTTTGCTGGAACCCGGCGGTATTATGACCTAGCTCCGGTGAATCCCCTGGGTAATATGTCAAACGAAGCTTGTCGGATCAACGTACGCCCGATCGTATATCAAGAGTATTCTCTACTTCCTAGTCAGGGGCAAAGGTGTTCAGTGAACACCTCACGAAAGCGCGGGCAGATGTTCCGACAGCCCACTGGTCAGAGATTCACGTGTGAGCTATGCTTCTCCTAAAGGCAACAAGCCAGTTTTATGCAGCTCTCAGATAGTATATAACTTTCTCCTTACATCTCAAGTTATACGACTGTTGCAAAAGTGTACACTACATGCAGTGAATTCTATAAATTTTCATATTTCATTTCTTGTGAGTGGGATTAATTTTCTTTCTCATAACGTCCCTGCCTTAACAAAATGTCCGCAGAAATGCAAACACTACATGAACTGATACATTAAGATGGTGAATTTAAGTGAAACGTGCGTTTCAGCCCTGACGGAAACCCTCCAGGGTAAAACGGCCCAATGATAACATACATTGTGCACATGTGTATATTGTTATACATTTTGCAGTTTGTAAAACGTCTAATTTATTTAAATCTGCACTGATTTTATCAGTTTTCCTCTGGGGAGAAAGAATGTGAACAATGTTTTTAGCTAATAGCAAGTCTATATGGACCAATGGAGTACGTGCTGCTTTACATGCAGTGCAGTTTTTCACACCTGTAAGGGTAATTAGGTTGTAGAACGGGTTTTAAACCAATGGTTCCTATGTGCGCTAGAATAATTTTGTCACGTGGGGCTAAAGGGGATGCCATCTGACACCAGTGATCGCTTGACAACTCATGCGTGTCACTGATTTTACATAGGATACATCCGGGTAACTCAAGCGTCCAATCTCCTGACTACCTACACTAATTCATTGATTTCCCATCTAATATACCGATAATATTCAAGTATGATAATTCAAAATGTCAATGTGTCAACCTAATTTTCATCAAGCAATTGGCCTGAAATCCACCAGTTATTAATCTTGACCCGCGTCGCTAGTTACTGATGAATTTAGATCGTTTGAACTTGTTTCATTGATGCATGCCTACATGTATAATCTAATCCAGGTGGCAAACTATTTCAAATTAAATAAGCGTACTTTTTCTAAAAGGTTGTCTGCTAATTAGTGTTGATTTCGGATTGCTTGTTGAGATGTAACACAGTTGTCTTGATGAGAAGTGACTGTCCTCTTGTCAGCGACCTACATGGCCATCACCTCCCCCACATGTGTGACCCAGCGTCCCACCCACAGAATTAAACACACTTATCTATCCGGGCCACTCCTCACCCAGCCCTCATCCAATTTTCTGCTCACAATGCTCACGAAATAAAGGGGCTCGCCCTGCTCAATGCCCAATTCTGGTGCCTCACCAAGAAATGTCTCATTGTTTTTCCAGTCGTAAATCATGAATGCCTGTGCATTCTGGCAACACATCCATCCACCCCGGCAAATTGACAGCAATTAAGCCGAGGCATGCAGAGGGGCTGTCACACGATGCTCAATACACCTCGTGAGGCTCGTAAACCAACCTTAAAATGCCGTTTATCAGAAAATTTACCAAGACCAAGTTCTGGAAGCTCCATCAATCAGAGATAAATTCCCTTCCTAAAACTGCGATAATTCACTTAGAGTGGAGCCGGTGGATGCAGGGGAGAGGGGATGGGGTGAAGGGGCCGACCTCCCCCCTTAAACGTGGCTAATTGTAGCATCCTCGGTAGTTAGAATACAATTTAATCCCAGATCTGCTGCTGCTGAAGCTACAGGACCCCAGCCAGGGGAGCGTGTAGCTGTAACAACAAACAATAAAACTTCACTGAAACAACAAATGGAAAAAGTGTGATTACTCTCGATGTGTGAGTTTTATTGTGATGTTAATGATTACATTGTAAACATAAAATATAGCTCATTGTTCTACTAGGAACGTGTCGTTCACATCTATCGCAATTACGCTCATTGTCTGCAGTGTATGGTGGATTCGCGGTTGCAGCTACAGTGGCAGGATCGGTGCTAATTCCTCTAACTGTCTTTGTTTAATGCTTCATGTAATGGGATTTTTATTTTCTCTCAGGTCTCACTGCGCTCGTCATATTTAACCGACGTTTGCCCTCCAGGCGAGGTGATAACATGTTTAGATGCTGATAATTGATCGTGATGTGACTTTTATTAGAATCGCTGTCATTTACTTCATTTAGCGGCATTAAAACACTATATATATCTTGTCGGACGCACAGCGAAAATGCAACAAGTGACGCTCTAGTGAACCCTCGTTAAAGTAGTGCATTTCCAAATATGGTACCTATTTCCATAGAGACGATTAATGCGGGGCCCCCTGACACGAGGCGGGCGGGGTTAGCCTCGGACAAAGCTTTCGTATCACTCCGCTGCCCGCACTCGGCGAAATCTTGGCGCTGACAAGACAATGGTCATATTTCTAGAGAACCACGTAAACTTGGAATGTTAGCATGCATGCCGGCATCGACCCCGGCTTCATATCGTGTTACAGATCATCATTGAGTCCTGTCACCGACGGTCAAGTTAATGAAATGGATAATATCCTCGTGCGCATTTTATTGCCCCCAACGCTCAGTGAATATTACAGATGATACCCTTAAGTTTTGGCAGAACTGTCACGGCCAGATGAAATCAGTCACTTAAATGTATACACTGTGACAAACCCCTCAGGCACAATTCTTCTTGTAATCGATATCAGTACTATTTATAATCACTTGGTTATGCCGCTTTGGAGATTCAAAACGACTTCTTTATCACAGGAAAGTTGTATTTCTTCAATAATGGACTTAACTCAAACGTTGAAAAGTTTTAAAAATCAGTGCGATTAATGTGCTGGCATTATTTTATGAATGTACACTTTTATGAACTATAGGCAAAATTCACATGACACGAGAATTATTGTTGGGAATGAATCAATGATCTGTGTATTTTATTGCATGTTGTAAGGGGCCACTGGTTGTCTACTTCAGAACGATTGTATCAGATGACCATTGGGCTCAAGTATGATGCCACTCTGTCTGATATAACGGTCATTCGTTTATCACGACGGTCAGATTTAAAATAACCAGGCCATGTAACATGTGACCCGTGAAACAGAACCGGATCTTTGTCTAAATGTCGGGCAGAAATCATTTACAGTTGATTTAGGTGATCTATTGGAGATGGAAATCAGGTCGAGTGAGATAATATTTACAAGTCAACATGCTGTTATTAAACGTAATGAAACACAAGTCAATCTCATGTGGTGCCAGACGTTTTTATGATAATCCTAGAATCATCCTACCATAATTTTCTACAATAAAATTTAAACAAAGTTCTCAATAAGTGACACTGATGAAATTGAAAAGGATAAAGAGCGCATTGACTGCATTTAAGGCTGTAATATTTGGAGGCTTTTATTGGAGTTGGCACCCTGCGTGATACTCCCCTCTAAATTAAAAATAAAATAAAATTCAATAGCTTTGGAGATTATCACGAAGGCTTGGTGACTGTTAAACATTTTACTGGGGACGAGGGGCGCATTTTACAAATGAGTTTGGGAATTGTAGTTGAGTGTGAGCAAAATGAGCTCATCCCTATTGTTGGCGAATGTCAGCTTGCTCTGCTGTTTAAATTCCTCACGTCAGTCGCACGGATATGGGAACAAAGTTGAGGTGACAGTCTTCCTCTGCGTCAGCCTCCAGAGACCCTCTCGCTAATGTTCACGCAATCTCTCGTGCACGAGACCATCACCGTGTTGGCGGGCTCCCAACAGGCCATCTCCAAGGATGATCGAAAAATGCGACCCGATGTGTTTGATCACCAGCCAGAGTTCAAGATCGTCTGCCTAGCAGCACACCCGAGTGTAATAAACGATCATAAAAGTAAAGCTTTATACTTTGTTGTGGCGAGACTTGCCGCGCAGCATCCAGTTGGAGGTTATCAGATGTTATGGTTTATGGTGATAACACAACTATAATACTCGGTGATATGGCCGAGAGAGGAATAAATCGGTTATTACCGACACACTATACCCCGCTCTGATTGACGTTTAATAGACCACAAATGACTCGGCCAATCATCAGCCGATTCTGATGCATTTTAAGCGAGCCGTGCTTAGTAAAATCTCTACAGCAAGCATTAGGTACATAGAACATGTACATGTACACTGAATTAAATCGCGTGTACGATTGTTTATGGGCCACCCCTGTTGTGTTTATGTTGTTGGTGGTTAATTGTTTACAGATGTGAGATAAGTTTTTAACTCCTGCTTTTCGGGTCACCGCTCTCCTCCCCAAACACCGACAACCTATTGCCAGCGGTGCCATCCGTTTTTTATTCGAAAAAAAATATTCAGCGAGTGTCTCCAAGCCATTTGATATGCGTAAATCATCAATATTCGATTCAACACGTGGGGGCCGTGAGCATGGTGACATTAGAAGAGAAGTACATGGCTGATCTAGGCTCACAGCTGGTGGTATGAGTCCGGCTGAGTGATGGGCTAACATGAGATACGAGCTCGAGGTTGGGAGTCAGGAACGATTGTAGTAACTCTACTGGATGATGCACTGACTCGTGTGTACCCATGTCGGATTTCTACGGGGACTTGTGAAAGATATGCCATATTAACGACCCTTAATTCCACTTGCTTTACCATTGCACATTTCTCTTTATCAAGGCAACCCCCAAATGCATCGAGAACACATTCGTCTTCTCATTTGCCCAGGAATCACACTTCACCATTTCCCCTTGATTATCTAGCCACATCAGCCGTTCCAAGAGCGGCCCTAAATGGTGCTCTTGTGGACACCATCTTTCCCTACACACGTTAACAAGCCGTCCATGGGCCCATCTACGCTGGAATCTGTTTGCTGTGAATTAATCAGACGAAAATCCATCTATCTAAGTCTGAGCGAAATACCAAAGGCGAGATGCTTCGTTATTACATTCGGCAAGCACATATTTGCGGACAAAAATCCGTAGATGAGAAAGGAGTGCCTTGCTCGCGGCTTTTGTTACCTTTAAGTATAGAAATATTCGTCATTTATTTATTCCAGGCTGTTCGTTAGCTCCTGACAGGAGATCAATTTGTACGAATCGGAGAAGGTGCCACCTTTTACATTCAAGGACGTGGCTGCTTGCCCCGACTAATTTGGTTGATTATTTCCTAATGCATCAACGTCAGGTCTACACAAATATGACCGGAGGTCCCGGAATGCTTGCATCATAATTGATGCGTATGACACGATCGATATTTGGTCTGAAGAACTGCCAGATTGCTACGAATAATATATCACAGTTTGTTTTATCAACAGTTAGCTAGCCGTGTACTCAGCCTTGATAACCAACATGTGCTCCTTTGTTAGACACAAAATCTCGTGCCTAATGCCAGGCAAACCTTGACGACAGTGACACAGACATGAGTAGATATATAGCCGAATATTCAGATTCTGATAAAGCATTGAATAAATTCACTTGAAACCGTCAACATATGTGGCAAAGGCGGAGTTGCAAAAATATTACAATAATATTGTAGACTGGACTCACCATTTTTCGATGCTTTCAGGTCTCAATATGTCTTTTGTCTGTCGTGTAAAATTAAATTTTATGTCAGCCAGGTGGAAAGTGAATATAGAGTGGATTTTTATAATATTTGCAGAGTGGACAATATAAAAAGGGGCAAGGTCGATAGCCGTAGTAACATTCGGTGAGCATATTTGTGGAGCATCACGTCTGTTTACCATCTGTCTCATCTGTGTCCCATAAAATATACCCAGCAAGCAGCACCTAAATCTAGGTTAATTTCTACTATCTAGTACTATGCCGGCCAGATGATAGTCATAACTCCCACGGCAGTTTGTAGTTTTGTATTTGAGAATGACTTGACGAAGGTTGGCCATGTGAGGACGTTGCATGTACTGCTTGAAGACACATTTGTCTCGCTGACGAATACCCTGACATACTTGGCCTGACAGACATTTCAGAGGGGAGGGCAATTTTAACAATTGACGATCACCATCCTTGGACGAATGCCCTGAGTGGGAGAGGTCAGCGATTTCCAAGTTTGGGGGCAGACATTAGGCGAACGTGAGGAAACGTAGCTAGACCTATGGGAGTTGAGGGTCCGAGTTAGTCTTCAACACGGGGTTTAGGTGAAATTTTCCACCATAAATACATAGCACACGTATACAAGGGTGCCATCAATCCGGTCATTTGTGGAAACCGAGGTCAATAGCTCCTTCACCCCCCGGTCGTCCCGCCGAGATCGCTGACAAAAGGTTTGACCATTTCCATTTTGCTTCAATTCCTCATATTGCACCAGTACACGACATCTAGTGAACCCACCACAAATAGATATTTGCAATACTACGATGGCCGGTTCTAGCGTAATTTCTGCACGACTCGGGACTCCTTATTCTTTTATTCAGTTTATTCATGAGAGAGGGTAAATATAGAAAGGAATGAATTGTGAAGAAATGATAATTTATTTGGAGAAGAAGGACAGGAGACATACGGATTTGGTTGAGCGCGGAGTAAGCAGATTGTGTACTCTGTGCCCCTGTCGGTGTGTGACCCCCTTTCAGCAGCCCCGTGCTGTGTGCCGGCCATGTGCTTTATATCCAATAACACGCTGCAAGGCAGAGAGCTCTCGGCCGACACTCTCTCTACTTCTGTGCCACCAACAGCTGCATCGTTCTAACCCATTATCACCGTGAAAACCTGAAAATATAAAAACACACCTTTATAATCACAATAAAATGACTCGATTTGCTTAGAAGAAAGACGTATTGATTAAAATGAGATGTCGATGATTGTTAGAATTCCTGAGGTGAGAAATTACATGAAATAACACATAAATTCGTTGTAGTTTTGTACATCTGGTGCACACCGACTACTGATATTTCATCACATCCTGTGGTGATTTCATCCAATTGCAAAACCAATGATGACATTTTTCATCAGCATCAATTGCTTTGCAGATTGCTGTGTGCATTGGACTGGACTTGGTGATTTGTCAAGACGATATATCATGCGATTTGCCGGATCACACGACCTTTGTGGCCGCAGCCGAGCTAGGTGATGTAAGGGAGGGGAAGATTTGTCAAGATGCTGGGCTTCAGCCTGCCACGTCATTGGCCACTGCGGAGCACGAAAGTGATCAATGCAAGATT
Source organism: Armandia brevis (assembly GCA_035585475.1). NCBI lineage: Eukaryota > Metazoa > Annelida > Polychaeta > Opheliidae > Armandia > Armandia brevis. The sequence goes on along the minus strand of JAXGGS010104424.1, from coordinate 40,160 downwards.
ACAAGTGTTCAATCTTAGCGATGGCTCCATGCTTCTTCTTCCCAACCAAATTAAACCTTTGCCGCGGATAAGTCCACCTAATGCATCTTCATCTGACCGGGGCGGGCATCAGCTAATCATTTTTGCTGTCAATAAGATAGATCATGGCGAAGTCTTCAATTATTTACACGGTGAGACCGCCGCTGAAAACATCGATATTACTCAGCAAAAAGCTCTACCAATTTGCCTCACCTTCTGACGTGATTTACTGGTTTGCTAACATGTATAACGCATTTAATATTTCACTGCCTTCATGTTTTGCCACCCTAGGAATTGGTGTCAACAAAACGTATCCCTTCTAAACTTCGATTAGTGTTCAGAGTTTGCTTTTATCGATTCGACAAACAGCAGGCAATCTAAAACAAAAAGCGAAGGACCATTTTCCCCGACAAAAATCAGCAAATCGTTATTGTGATATTACCGAAGTCGGGGTGCTGGCTTTTCAGCCGGTTGGGCTTGTACCTGGCAAATGAAGGAATTTCTCACAAAGGCAGGCAGGAAATTAGGAGATTGTCAGCCGATAATTTCCATTGTTTTCCTAATACAGGGATCCCATATGGCCTTCCTATGATTAATATCGTATACTGCCCGATTTTATCTAGAAAAACAAGAAATGAATTCCTTAACATCTATTCATGTCAGGTTTTTTGCGGTAGCAATACTTTCACCTTGGATTCATTTAGGACACATTGCCCTGCCTCATATTTTAAACATATTTTTCTACTCCCGCAGCAGGTGGGTCTAAGAAACAAACAATTCCTTTGTTATTTAGTATGTAGAAACACGCTCGACTAGGCGTTGGGAGACAAGCTGCATGCACTTTGGAACAAATCCTCTGCCAAAAGGCTACCAGAGCGAATGGAGACAAATAAGAGTAATTCAGTGCTTTCTAATCTCGCAGATATTTCACACGTTTCATTTAAATCCGGCAAATCCCCCTGTGCTGAGTTCTTGTCTGAGATACATTGCTTTTGAGGAAACACCTCCAACGAGGCACATTTATTTTCCTTCCTTTCGATGTACGAAAGCATAAATTTCGGGTATTAGGGGGATTTAAATCTCAGGGGCTGGCAATCTATCAACACCAGGCGGGTTAACCACTACATGACCTGGCAGGGGAATTTAAATGTCAATTAAATAGAGGCTTGTCGGCTAAGTCCCAGAGGCACCCAGTTATAAATACGCTGTCAAGATTAAAATGTATCAGAATCTATCCTCCCGACAAGGCAATCTCCTACAGGAAGTGGGCATAGCTCGCTTTTGGCATCGAAGAGGAGGGTTTGCGTCCCTCGAGTCAGGGCGCACGTTTATCTAGTGGGACAGGTGTCTCCCCTCGGACCTCTGATAGCCGGGGCAGGGCCTGGCCAGGAAAAGCCAGGGGTCCAGACCTGCTCCAGCATCCATCAAACTCCACCTTCTCTCAGCCCCTCACCGGAACATTCATCCCAGAGACTCGTCTACCCTGCTCAAATTGACCCGGCTCACCGGGTGGAGATGGTGACGCGGCATCCCTCGTTAAGGGCGGCTATTTTCTAGGCGACCTAGCATGTCTTTGTCTCGGCTAGATAAACGAGCCCGCGGACCTGGCATGGAAACAAATGTCGTTCAAACAACTTAGGGAATTCCAGTTAACAGCTTAACCTTAATGTTACTGATCCACTTGTGGGTTGATCCCAAACAAATATTCACCAAAGGCCATCCCGGATTCTAAATCCAATTGACGCGAGGCCATTAGGTGGAAAGAATTCTAGACCAACTGCCAGCAGGGGAAATGCTAAGGGTTTCCACGGGGGCTACAGTAATTCAGACTCAATATCTCTAGGAAGTCGCTTTCTATTTCCCCAAAGCCCCCCAACGCTTTTCAAACGTGACATGATTTGCCTTGATACATCCAATACCTTGTTTCATCCGATAACCGGAAAAATCCATCGCAGTTAATTGCAAACTGTTGCTTCCTACCTTTTAGAGGATATTTGTAAATACCTCGTATAGACAACTGCCACATCCTGGGCCTAGGAGATGTAAAACTTTCTGATTGATTCAAGTGTTCCGTTTCTATCAATTCAGAGATTTCACCTCAGAAACACGCGCATCTCCACCGAATATAACAAAAGCATCAGTTTTGTTGTAAAATTCAAAAATATTCCTAAATGAAGGTCGACAGGGGCTTTCAGAGATAATCTTTACAACGTGGACCCACAAATTTCAATGCTGACCACGTAGCGAACTTTTCCATCATACAGTTTCTTATCTCGAAGTGCTCTCGTTCTGGCGTATTTCTGCCACAATTTGACAGCTTCACGTCGGTGTCGTTAACATCAAAGCGAGGAGAAAGACACGAAGGGTTTAGGTCGAGAGAAAAATAAACGTTTGTCCTAAAACAAGTGGGGCACTTGATCAGTCTGACCCTCGTTGGTATCAATTGCACCCGTTATCAGAACTTCAAAGCCGCCGTGTATTAAAGTGGCTAACCACCCCGATATTGCGAATCATAATTCTCAACTACCTCGAGAATTTCATCACTTGTTAACACTCTCGAGTCTCGTCTGGGGATTTTCTTATTTTTTATTCATCAGGTAAAAAATCGGGTGTGTATGAGGCAGAGATGATATTGATCCGGGTGTGTAATAAAGCGAGTCTCGTCTGATCAGCCGGAGATAGGCACGTGAGCGAGCCACAAAGCTCGCATATTTATTACTCGATTCGGGCGGATCGTAGATGCGAATCTGGGTCATCAGCTAATTTTATCTGCGAGGTTAATGTCGGGCTGCAGTTTCAGCAAGGAGGCAGGCTGCACTTAGCAGAGATAGACTTACTGATAAATCCGCACCCAGTCTAATTAGTGGAGCAGCATGAGGGCTCAGCTTCATTATTTCCTGCGGAGCAATCTTCGCGAAAGAAGGCATCATCAAACACTTTTCAGGCCAACTGGTATACAGCTTAACGAACATTCTTTCTCGCAAGATGCGTCGTTTGACAATTAGTTAGCTGCTGAGCATACAGGATTGTTGAATATTTACCCCCAGCTGCCAGGTCCTTGTGATAACTATTTCCACTATAAACATTCTTGGTGTTATTATTGATGTCACTAGAATATAAACAATAACTATGGTACTTACGAAGGAAATTCTACCTTCTCCCGTGTTATCGAACGGAACTTTACCAAGTATTAATAATGAAAATGGAATTATTTTATAAAATGTACCCAACAGAATTAATTCCGGCAGAGAAAGCATCCGTGAAATTTGACGAATGCTCTACATCAGAAATAGTTTTACCTGGAACGAATTAAACTCGTAAATTTGGAAATGCCGCAATAACCTTCCTGAATACACTTTTCACAGACCTTTTGTAAAGGGTCACATGAAAATAGATAGTATTTGTCATCGGAGTCTATTCGTGTTTTGTGGAGACCTGGATATAAATCTGTCGAAATTGTTAGTGACTGACAATCCCAAGTCTTTCATTTCTCTGATCTCCTTTACCCGCGGATATCTGGGAGAATTTTTCAAACCCAATTGCGTTGCCAATTAGGAAAGGGAATATGCATTTCTTTCAGTATTAACAAAATGAGCATACATCAAGTCTGACACCTCTAAAGAAGCTGATTGAAAAAGTGATGTAGCCTCCCACATATTTGCCTGGTAATTTTGACAGAGTGGTGGCTCTGACACGGAGGCCCAGGCCGGGAAATATACGAGTGTCACCCCTGATAGTCGTAGTAATGTTTCTACACGAGCTAAGCCGGAAATCTACTTTTCTAATGTGCTAATACAATTCCTGGCACAAAAACGTCTTAATGCCAGGTCTGGCTTCAGCGTGATATGTCTTTGAGAGCCAGTAAACATGCACGTTATTATTGCATGTAGGAATGTAATAATATCTCTTAAGTATGACCTCATAACTCACATGTCCGAGGAAGATGGCCTGTACTAACCTACCGTGCATTTCTGGCGGTAAATGACCATGCGACCCGTCAAATTATCACCAGTAGTTAGTATTATCGGTGTATTCATTACCCAGCAATGCTTCCTACCGTTCGGGGAAATATTAAATATTTACGGCGATGTTAAAGGTTATCTGCCGATCTAAAGGCGCGCTAGATTTTATGAGATACACCTCAATATAATACCTACGCCATCCTTACCTACAAGCAAATGTATGAACTGGGTCAACCATATATAGTCCTCGTTATTACACATTTTATGAGGCATATAATGATTACGAGATGTGGCATATGCCGGCGTGTGTATACGTTGAGCGCATATGGTTTGCTGATTAAAATCTTGCACGTGGTAGCCCAGTATTTTCGAGAGTCGCCCTAGTTAGCTGAGGTAAAACTGGCATATGTCTATCACTGTGACCAGACATAGCGGCCGGCGTGTACTTACAGGCAGTTATCTCACCGATTCACTCTTCATATCTTCTCTACATTTCCAATATGGCCGACCAAACTTGATGTAAGGTGCATGGACGTGGTGTTTACTGCCGCCAAATCGGCAGTAAAGCGGTTAAGCTGGCCCACTATAGAACTAGCCTAGAAAACTCCTAGCATTCTTACGACCAAGCTCTGACAGCCGCGGTGAAAAAGATCAGACTTGATACTTTTGAAAACGAATTTGACTGTGATTTCAAATAATGGTAAATTGAGCGACGCAGTTTAAAACACGTTACGTTTTACTGAGAAAGAATCCAACATGGCGATTTGGCTCGTATTCGTATATTTATTGCGCCTTCATGAACTACCGGCTAAATGATTCCGGCTGAAAATTCTCACCTGTGAAATATTTTCCATATGTCAGCAAACGAATTTGTCGAACACCCTGGTATCAATTAAAAAAAATATATGGTGAAGAGACCATCACTTGGTAGATAAATTTATCTATGGGTTATAACGTGTACATGTATTATAATACAAGACTTCTCACAATAAACTGATAACTATCAACACAAATATAATTTTCATCGGCGTTCGCCCGACAAATCGTTAAATTTAAATGATCAGTAAAATTTTTGCTAATGAATCAAGAGAGCAAATTTGAAGCGTTTTGTAATAAGGTTTCAATAATTCCGATGGAGGTCGAGTAGAAATCTTATCGCAGCTATGTGTGTTCTTATTTAGTAGTTTTATAATTTCAAATTTTTATATTGTGTTACTCTATTTTTCTACAAGCTGCCACTCTAAGTCTGACGGCTGATATCAACATGTTTTCCACCCGATAATATAATTTCTACACTAGCTTTGCCCGACATTGATATTGTGTGCGTAACGCTTGTGAATATCAAGGATTTATAGGAAAATAAAATAGTATCTTAACCACCATGACTAGGTGGATATTATACGCTGACTATGTGAAAATCTGGACAAGTGAGGATGACACGATTTATGCGTAAACTTTGCAGCAGGGAGCCGCCGAGGCCAATAGAGAAATTTGGCGTGGTGCAGGTGTGAACCGCCTGCAAATCCTGAATTATTTATCTACAAAACCCGGTTACTAATGGTGACCGAAAATGATAAATGTTTGTTGGCGTGAATTGTTGAAGGCAGATTAGACCGCTTCCATCTTCCAAATTTACCAAGACCTTATTAGGTGTCAGCGTACAACCTCGGGAGTTTGGGGTGTTAAAGAAAATTGCAAAAGAAGAAGAAAGGGTATTTCATTTTGGCAGTCCTATTACCCGAAGTGGGATGTGGAGTGTACTTTTACCTTATTAGGTTTGCACCTTACTCTAAGTGAAATGTCATAATTGTCAGACTGACTGATGTTCTCCGATTCGCCAGAAGCTCGAAAATTGTTGAAAAACTAAGAGACGCATAATTTTACCTGATAAAAACATATCTTAGCCGTTTGGTTTTATTTTCCTAAATACAATTGGGTTAGATATCAACAAGGGTTGATGCCTGTAAAAAAAAAGAACGAGATGTAAATTAGCCTTTTTCAATTTGTGAACTGTTGCGTATTTTTTTATTCTGGTCTAACATCAACGGGTATGTTTTCCTTGGTACAAGATGATCTACGATATCCTTTAAATATTTACGCTTACCGGTGATGTTTTGTTCCGATCACAGGCAAAACTAGAGCGAATTCTCTGGCGAATCCCTCTGTTACAATAAAGAAATATGGAGTCCTTAGTTTTATTTGTCTCTCATGGGGCGCAGCCAGAAAGCCTAACAATTATTTGTACATTTCCAGGCATTAATCTGGATTTAGAAGTCGACAAGGTGTCCCATAGCACTAAATACCGCATTCATTTGGCGGTCGGATAAAAGAAACGTGAGCTAAAACAAAAGGAGACATTTTACCTCAATTTATCATTGCTCACAACGGGAGTTGGCTCTTCTGCTAATTTCGGCGACAGCTCGTAAAACAACACGTTAGCCTATCTGAGGCATTGGTGTATATGCTCCAGCATCTAAAATTCTTAATTATTCCTGACTGTTGGCAAATTTAGCCATTTCCAAGCACCTGCACCGAGACTGAAAGTTCTATAAGCGTGCCCTGCTTCCGCTCTCACTCCCAATTGGCACCATATTTTAGGAGATTGTATTTTGAAGCGTGTAATAGTCTGTAATGTCTTTCTTAATTGGGCTCGCTCCTGCTTTGAATTGTTCAGTGAAATTAAGAGATTTTATAAAATAATTATTTTGCTAAATGCTAAACGGGTAAAACATTAAAGAACACAGAACGGGCGCCCGTGTACGCAATAACTTAACAATTTAATGAATCTGAGCTCATTTTCTGGCCGTAAATCAATCAATTAAATTATGAACCTGATTTCGCAATTGATGAGAAGCATTAGTTCCCGAATCTCTCAGATATTGATAAACAATACTAAATCTAAATAAACAGCGTGAATCTGTCAATTCACCTGTCCGTCACGAATTTACTTCCAAAAATGGCCAAAACATTTATACTAAATGACCCTTTGTTTTAAGTTCGGAATGAATGAAGCATGACTAACCAAATTTGATCAAAGATTCCTCTTTTTTCGTTGAAATGAATTATTTAATCCGATGCACTGTACTAAATGTTTTAATTTTATTATTTTCAGTGTTGCAAGGGGCCACGAGGAACTTGTTTATGACGCGCAGTGACCCGTGACCTGTCCAGGGCCATGACTGGTCAGCTTGTCGCTATGCATGACCTCCCAAGGGCGAAGGGGCTGAGATAACTCGACCTGGTCACTACAAAGACCACTGTCCAGTGTATTCTTTCGCCAATGGTCGAGCAAATCAGCTGACACATCTAGGTAGAGTATAAACAAACGCCAGTAACGTTTTATACTGCTCACAAACTAAGGTAACAAGTTACTCGATTCAAGTTTGATATACGATGGGTAAGTCAAGTACGGGCTGACATTGGTAGTTACTAGCCAGGCTATGATCATGTGGCATAGGCGACATTCGAGCTATCCCAGGGGCGCTCTACTTTCTTTATCTGTCTGGCGGAGGTATCGGCCACAGACTGTGTGTAAACTGGCTCGAGGTGATTTTAACCACTCAGCAGCCTTCTTGCAAACAGGGTTCGACAACAGTAGCAACCCGAGTAGTGCGCTAGTGCAAGGCGTTGCAGTGCCTCTCCGTCCGTAAATTTATTCTAGGACAGCAGAATTGTGTAACAGTGATCGATAAAACGCATTTTCTTTTATAGTCAGCAGAAGTAGCGTATAATTTAAGTCGCGCCGAAATCATCAATAATGGATAGAGGGCGACCGTTTTCGTTTGCCTCGGACTCGGAAATTCGATATTCCTTGAGATTTCGGTATCAGCCTTAGCGTTTGTCGAAATTGCTCCATCCTATTCCAACAATGATTCTCCAAATGCGCTTGGCATGCCAAATTCCAGTTGGGGATTCGGGGGTATTTCTGGCCACCATAAAAGCCAGCCTTGTTACTGCTAGGATCTGGTAATTGACCATTATTGAAAAGTCACGATATGCGCTGCTTAGCGCTCATCTAATGGCACTGTCATGGCTTTGCGGGGATTTAGCTTTTGCGCCGTGTCGGGGGGGAGGTTTTAATAGAAACATATATCATGCTAAATTTGACTCTGTTCCCCCGGTGCCACAACTCCTTAACACTGCTTGTATCCCGGCAAAATTCACCTAGCACATTCCTCCAATACCACAGCAATCACTGTCTCGGCCTTATTTGACTGGAGAGAGACCTTTCTGCTTTAGTTCCTGTCAGGCTCTGGGCAACCAGGGGTTGTCCCATTAGGGTAGATCTGCCGGAGGAGAGAGCCGAGTCAATAAAGTCCCGGGAAGAGAAGGCGATCTCCTCGGAACCAGTTTATCTCTCTGCCGTGCGACGAGATTTCACTCAACGTTTTTATTGTGATTTGCAAGGACAAAACCAGGAGATGAAACCTCGTCTGTTAGAGCAACAACGCACCAAATATAACCTAATAATCGTCTGTTGTCCCCCAGGATGCTCAGAGATAATAAACATTTCCATCACTTATTCGGGACAGGGCATCCCTCACTTCCCGTGAGTCCACGAGTTTTCTTCCCTCCAATCCATATCTCTGCAACCCAGTCACTCTTCCTCGTCACCGCATCCATTTCACAACTCCCCAAGTACCTTGGCATTCTTTATCAGACATAACAGTTACTTTGAAATAGTAGATTTGCGGTAAATAGATGTTTACCAGGCAGCCAAGTCAGAGAATCCCTTCACAGTGACAGATGAGTCGGCTTTAATTTGAGCTGATTCCCTTTCTGCTGGCTGAAATTCTCATAAATCATGCACTAGCCCTTTGCAGCTAATTAATCCCCGGCAAAGTCAGCCCGATAGCACGGACAGTGGTGATGTTTTGTGGGATTGTAGCGCCCTAGGATTAACAATCTGCCTCTAGTCGGGTGACTGGCTGGTGTCTCCTCA